>LM523241.1:4904-56742 GCA_000941615.1 Parastrongyloides trichosuri
AAAAACTTCCTTCACGCTAATGAATTTTCCTATAAAATAGGAAACGTTGAAAGAAAAATGATTCTCTGTCAAGTAAGTTTAAATATATTTATTTCATTTTTATAACTTCATTTTAGGCTCCATTAAAAAATCGTTGCAGTAGAGTACTTGATGTAATCTTCAAGGAAAAACTTGCTGGAGTAGTAATTCTTTCTAGGGATTGTGAACTAGCTAAGGATATGTGGTATAAGTACTACCCTGATAGAGATGGAGACATGATAACGTTCGGAGGGTACACCATAGAAAATATTGGTGGTATGACCGAGAACGAGAAAGGTGCAAAGGCTGGCTTGTTTGGTATCTCCAAGAATAAGTCTGATCCTTTAGAAGAGCATGAATTTAGAATTCTGCACTTTTTAGATTGGGAAGATGAAGGTATGTTGTATAATAATTATTTTGAAATATTAATTGTATTTTTTTAGGTGTCCCTGTTTACATCGAACAGTTCATCCATTTCTGTGATCTTATTAATTCTTCTTTTAAGAAGAAGAAATTTATGATCCAGTGTAATAATGGAGTTGGGAGATCAGGTGTCCTTGCATTGTATTTACATCTTGTTGATGTATTAGATGCTGGTGGCCAATTTGATATGAAGAAGGCTCTCCTTAACCTTCGTGTACATAGGGCATTGTCTATTCAGAAGACATCACAGTATGTGATGGTTCTTTGGGCCCTCATCCACCACTATAGGGATGACATTAATACCACTTTCCCAGGAAACTTTAGAAAAGTTGAGAAACTCATCAAAGATGAGTTGGGAATAGGTGGTATTAGGATATACACAACTATCCAACCCTTTTTTTAAAATTTTATGATATGATTTAAGTAGAATAGATAGATATGAGTTTTTTGTAATGATTTTTTAATTTGTCTTTATCAATTTGTATTGTAAACACATTGTTCACATGTGTATTATTTTGATATATATATAATAACATATCATGATAAATTAAATAAACTCATTACATGGTAATATTACTTTTTATTAATTACAAGACTGGACAATTTATAAAACAACATGCTTCAAATTTTTTTATATGCATAACATAAATTAAATATATCAGTATTCTTCTCTAGAAAAGATGGATAATTTTGTTTTGTCAATATTGACATCGATTCATATCATTTCAATATTAATTATGAGAACACATTTTCAAGAAGATTTTTGTCTTTATTTTTTAATAATTAAAAGAAGAAAATTATAATAAAAAGGATATTTTTTATACAAAGAAAAGTTTAAATCTGTCATATTAATTTTCTAATTCATATTGTCATAAGGTGGATATACAGAATAGTTTTGTTTAATAAAGTAATCATTTATGTGACTGCTATTTAAAGATAATATTGAATAGATTATATATTTGGTAAAACTTTTATTTTTTAACAATACAATAGTTTCACAATTTATTTTCACTCTTGACTATGAATAATACAACATAACCCTTTACAAGATATAAGAATTTAAAAAATATTAACAAATGAAATGACAAAAAAGAAAAATTTATTTATTATAAATACGAAATAAACACACCAATAGGTTAAAAAAATGCACAAATTAAATTACAATAACATTAATGTTAACAAATAAATAATTAAAATATTATTTATAATATGGACAAAAAAATAATTTATTTATTTCTTATCGTCTATTGAAAACGTATATCCTTCTCCCAACAAATTATAACAAAAAACAAATCATTCAACTGGAACTTTTTTTGCAGAATCCTCACTATTCTCCTGACTAATATTACTATCTTCTTCACTTGTTTGTTGTCCAGTTATTCTTAACCAATACTCACGTAGAAGTACTGAATCGTTGTATATTTGTGAATTCTCTAAATTATATTCTTGGGCATTTTGCCAAACTAAAGCCATATCCGAATTCAAATCTTCAAAATGATTATACTTTCCTTCTCTTATCCTTTTACGTATCTTGTTTATGTCCATTGGATTTTTGATAGTTTCATAATAATGTGGAAGTTCTTTTCTTGATGGCAAATGTATAAATGGATCGGCTAATATTGTACCATCTTGTTTCTGTATTTGACATAAACCATCAACGGCTTCCATAAAAAGCTTCTGACTTTCTGGTGATGCTCTGCGTTTTTTTCGTGCTGATCTTGAATCTTCTGTATCTTCATCATCCTCATCTAAATGTACTCTCTTCCTACGACTTCCACTTCCATTTTTACGTTCTTTTCTACCACGTGATTTGGTAGGCTCATCTTCTTGATCTTCATCATCATCATCATATGCTTTAAAGAAATCACGATCACTCATCAAATCTGATGAATAATTGACATTCTTTCTATTTCGTCTTCCTGGTGTTTCAAATGCTTCCATCATACTATTGTCATTTGATGCCATTAAAGCTGCTTGTTCCTTATCTCTAGCACTTCTCTCAGCTGCTTCATAAATAGCCTTTGGTACTTCATTATCTTCAATCAATCTTGGTTTTCTTTCATCAGTTTCAGCCTCAGCTCTTCTTCTTTCGATATCCATCTTCTGGAATATTTCAAATTCATCTTCATTTCTTGCAATCATTTGATTTATTGTCTCATCATCTGGTACAGTTTCCTCCTCAGCTTCATCATTATCAGCTTTAATCAATGCTTCAAGCATTTCTCTTCGTTCAGCACCAGTAGATCTTTGATTAAATTTACCAGCTTGAATGACTTTCTCATCGACATTAAGTTTATATCTGGCTGCAGCTAAAATTTTTTCCTCAACAGAATTTGCTGTTATTAATCTAAGTACACGGACTTCATTCTTCTGTCCAATTCTGTGAGCACGATCTTGTGCTTGTAAATCTTGATGAGGATTCCAATCAGAATCAAATATAATGACTGTATCAGCTGTTTGAAGATTTAACCCAAGACCACCAGCTCTTGTTGAAAGTATAAACAAGAAATAGTCACTATTTGGAGCATTAAATACTTTTAGTAATTCACCTCTCTCATCTGGTTTGGTTGAACCATCCAATCTAAGATATTTCCATTCACGGTATGTAAAGTAATCTTCCATCAATGTCATTGCAGATGTCATTTGACAAAAGATCAATACACGATGACCAGTTGCTTTAAATTTAGGTAATACTCTATCCATAAATTCAAACTTTCCTGAAACTCTAAACAAATCTTTACCGGTACATTCTCTTCCCCAAAATGATTTACATTCATCTTCAACATTCTCGAAAAGGAATGGATGATTACATAATTTACGTAAATGTATAATTGTGTTCATTAATGCTTTATTTTGTCCACCACGAGAATCAAGGAGTAAACCATCCTTCATATGTTCATACAATATTTTTTGTAATGCTGACATATCACAACGAATGACATATTCTACCTTATCTGGTAATTGTGATTCTACCTCTTTCTTTAATCTACGTAAAAGGAAAGGACGTAAAACTTTGTGAAGACGTCTAATAATAAGCATAGTTTCTTCTTGATTAAGTTCAAGTTTCTCACCGGTATGTGCAAATGGTGCATTAAACCATGAATCAAAAGTACTACATGAAGAGAAAATTGATGGTAATAAGAAATTAAGAAGAGCCCACAGTTCTGGTAACTTATTTTGTAGTGGTGTACCAGTAAGGAGTAAACGATGTTGAGCACGGAAATGTGCATTTAATGTCAATGTAAGTTTACAATTACTATTCTTCATACGATGACCCTCATCAATAATCATATATTTCCAACTAATTTTTCCAAGTAATGATTTTTCTTTTAATACATAGTCAAATGTTGTTAGTAATACATTAAAACCACCTTTTCTAACACAACTTTCTAATTGTTTTCTTACATCTTTTGTTCCCTTATAAACAATTCTATTAACATGTGGAGCCCATTTATCAAATTCAAGAGTCCAATTAGATATTGTTGATAATGGTACGATAACCAAATATGGTCCGGCAACTTTTTTAATTTCAATTAAATATGTTATCAATGATATTGTTTGAATTGTCTTACCTAGACCCATCTCATCGGCAAGAATACCATTTAAATTATTGTTGTATAAAGATACCATCCATTCCAAACCTTTCAATTGGTAAGGTTTTAACTGCAATTTTTCATTTCCAAGTGAAGAATGTTGTTTAACAACTTTTTCTTTAATTTTATGTGCAATTCTATAGTATGAATCCATCTTTGATTTACTTTTAGCATCATACTCATCTTCTTCATTTCTAGCTTTTTCAAGAATCTTCTTATTTCTTTCTTCCTCATCAAGACCAGCTAAATCATCTTCTTTGTCATTTGGTGAAGTTGAAACCTCTTCATCGTTATCGTCATCACTAGAATCAGATTCAACATCAATTCCATTCTTTGATAAAACTTCAAATCCTGGATGTGCATGCATCCAAGCATCTAATTCAGCAATTGTTGGTGCTTTATCACCTTCTATTATCTCACCTGTTGTTTGATGTCTCACCTTACATTTAGCATCTGGTGGTAATTTAGCCATTTCAAATGCTCTTTGTTTTTTACGTTCATCCTTTTTCTTTTGTTTCTCAGCACGTTGATGTTGTCTGACTAAATTAGTTAAAGAATCCATATATTCATCTGTTTGTTGCAAAAGAATAACTAAACGTTTATCCTTCTTTTCATCCAACATTTGCCTATATCCTTCTTCATCTTCTTGCATAAGTTTCATCAATCTTTCCTTTTCATTCTTAATTTCATCCTTCTTCTTCAATTTCTCATTATTTGTATGATATGTGGAAATAGCCTTACGCAACTTTTGAGCTTTAGCTTGATGATTTTTATGAAATTCCTTAAACTCTTTAGATGCAGTACATATAGCAGATAGAAGATCATTATGTTTTTGTCTTCTTTTCTTTTCTCTTTCTAATTTCATTTGTTTCTCCAATTTCTCCGTTTGTCTAGCTTCACGTAAACATATGTACTTATTACGACGATATAAGTTAGGATTAATTGAATGCTCCAAAAATGTATCTCTTTTTAATTGAATCATAACATCGTGACGGACACTCTGTTGGAGCGATGTCAAGCGTAATGCTCTCAATTCAATCTCAGCTTTTATCCTCAAATGTGGTGGTAACGCTACAGATAATTGGGTAAGTTCCTTTATTCTATATCCAATTCTATTTTGTATACGATTTTGTTTTTCACGTAATATCAAATTTGGATCTATACCTTTTGGTAGTGGGCAAAGGCTTCCTCTATCACGTTTTTGATTTGTCAATGGATAGATCTTTGCTAAATCATATGGTAACTTTGTATTTTGATCATCTGTTCCAAGTTGGAATGGGCGAGGTAATATATCAAGGTGTCTATTAACCAAATCTTTCATATACTCCGGTATTGGGAGATTTCGAGCAAGACGGCGATATACTGATATTTGATTTCTCAATATTTCTATTTGACTTGGAGTCATCTTTTTTGCTTCTATTTTCTTATTTGCATCCATTATTGGTTTAGGTGGTGCAGTTGCTGTTCCTATAATAATATTATTTTAATAAATTTTAATTATTAATGAACTACCTGATATTCGTTGTCTTAATTGTCCCATTTGAAAATATCTTGGATCCTGTTGTAAATTACTTTCTTCCATTCCAGCCATTGTATTATCAATGTATTGAAGAGTGCCATCTTTATTTGGTATTTGATTAATTGGTACAGGGTTTCCAACTCTTTGAATTTGCATTGGCGGTGGAGGTTGTTGTTGATTATTGTATGACATTCCTTGTATATGTTGTTGATGCATCATTTGTTGTTGAGCTCCTGGATGCATCATTTGTTGTGGGTGAGGAGGCATCATCTGTGGTGGTTGTTGCATTTGATGTGATGGATGCATATTTGGAGGATGCATTTGCATATGTGAACCAGGAGGAGGCATTCCACCAGGATGCATTTGTGGTGGTTGATGCATTGGATGCTGGAGATGCATTTGATGTTGCATTTTTGATTATGGAATTATTATTAAAGATATTATTTAATTTTTAACGATTAGCAAAAAATTGGTAGTAGTATGTATTGATAGATAATATATAAATTTTTATAAAAGTAAGATTATTTATACTATCAAAAATGATAATAAAATCCTAAAAAAGTAATAAATTATAAGCAATAAAGGAAGAAAAATGTAAGAAAAAGTGTAAAAAAGGAGATAGAAAAGAACAATTGAATCGTAAAGTACAAACAACGCGCTTGTTTACCCTACTATACACATCTCTCCAATTGACACAAACCGCGTTGTGTTAACTACAACATGGTGTTGAGGAAGAATATGTAGAAAGGCCATGGCGTTTTACAACTATATAGATGTCATTTTTTCTCTCCTGTAGGAAGCTGAGAATCAAAGAGAATGTATTGTGTTAGAGAAACTACATAACCGATTGAAACTCTGAATATTATATATGCCTTTTTCAACTGCATTTTATCAATATATATTCGTGGAAAGTATTATTTTAGCAAAAAAATTTTTTTTCTATTTTATCATTAGCAAACGAATGATTATTTCAACAAAAAAATTATCAATTTAAAATTTTATTTTTATCTGTACAAATAATAATTATGAAATATTTATACAAAAAGGTTAACAAGTTACTATAACATGATTTTATAATATTTTTAAAAAAAGCCGTTCTTGGAATTTTAAAACAAATGTTAAATTATTTTTTTTAATAATAAATATCAAAATGGAAAATTCAAATAAAAGGCATTATTGTTAGTTTATACAATTATTCAGGTTCCCAGATAACTCCCATTGGTTGTACAATCATTTTTTCCCAATCAATTTTATCATGAACATCTTCATCAATTAAAGCTACCATTGCACTAAAGAACAGTGATTAGAATTAAAATCATTTTAAACTTACACATTACTTCCTTTTATTAATTGTAATCCTAAACTAACTATATTTAATGGTTTATCCACAGAATATATTCTTTCACTTGAATTTGCTAATATAACATTTGTTGCTTGATCAAAACCAATTAACGTTCCAATAATATCTCTTCCATCACCAGTAATAACTTGCACAAATTTATTTAAATAATCATCCAGAGTTGTTGTCATGGTCATTTTCTTAGTCCTATTTTTGTTAAAATAATATCTTAATACTTTTGAAAGGCAGTTTAGGAAAAGATTCTTTTAAATATCATAAAATTGAATCAAATAAATATTGTTAGAAATGATATTATAAAAAATAAAATCAAGCAAAGTATTATGAAATTAAAAATGAACCAATGAATACTTTTGTTTGGTGCTTTTATGTTCTTTTTTTTNTTTTTTTTATTTAATACGTATACACTTGCAACTTTTTTTTCGCTATAGGAGATTTTTAATTCAAAAATGTACGATTTAAATATTTATCCTAAGCTATAAATGAGAAATCAAATATTTATATTTCAATGATTAAAAAATAATTCGAAAAGTGATTTTTAATAAAATAAAATAACAGTTCTCTTAGTTGATATTAAATTTTTGACTAAAAATGTTCTTGAATTATAATTTTTGAATAATCATTCCTGAAGCACCACCTCCTCCATTACAAATAGCAGCAACACCATATTCTCCCTGTTTTAATGAATGTACCAAGTGAGTAAGAATACGTGCACCAGACATACCAATTGGATGTCCTATAGATACAGCACCACCATGAATATTTACTTTAGATGAATCTAGTCCTAATTCTTTAATTGCAGCCAATGGAACAACACTGAAAGCTTCATTCAATTCAAAAAGTGAAATATCTTTAAGTGATAATCCAGCTTTCTTCAACATTTTAGGAATAACCAAACCTGGAGCCAAAGAAAAATCAATTGGATTTGTGGCAGCATCACCATAAGCAATAATTTTAGCTAATGGTTTAAGATTAAGTGATTTTAGTTTATCTTCAGAAACCAACAAAACAGCTGAAGCACCGTCATTTAATGTTGAAGCATTTGCAGCAGTAATTGTACCATCCTTCTTGAACACTGTCCTCAATGTTTTCAATTTATCAAAGTTAATTTTAGTATATTCTTCATCTTCATTAATTACTTTCTCACCTTTACGATCTTTAATTGTTACTGGAACTACTTCTTTATCAAATACACCATTCTTCCACGCTTCATTAGCTCTTTTATATGAGTTTGTAGCATATTCATCTTGTTCTTCTCTTGATATTTTCATATCAGTGGCTGTTTTTTCACCACAAACACCCATATGAATGTTATCATAGGCATCTGTTAAACCATCATTAACTATTCCATCAACTACATTGAAACCACCATATCCTGTATCGCCTCTTTTCATGTAAAATGGCACATTTGACATTGATTCCATTCCACCACCAATGACAACATCTTGATGTCCTGTTTCAATTTGTTGTGCTGCTAGCATAACAGCTTTTAAACCGGAAGAACAAACTTTATTGACTGTTGTAACAGCTGTTGAAATATCTAGACCAGCCTTCAATGAAGCTTGTCTTGCTGGAGCCTGTCCAACACCAGCTTGACATACCTGACCCATAAATACTTCTTCAACTTCTTTAGGATTGACATTAGCCTTTTCTAGAGCACCCTTAATTGCAATACTTCCTAGTTCTGGAGCTGAAACTGATGCTAAAGAGGATCTAAATGATCCAATCGGCGTACGGACAGCTGAAACAATGTACGCTTGTTTCATTGTAGCAAAAGCAATTCTAGAAAAATAGACCATTTTTTGGTAATCTTAAATAAATTTTAATCTTATCAGAAAGAAATGTTAGATAAATGATAGAAAACAAAAGATATAATATGAACGATTTATATAACAATATTGATATACGTTATCACAAAATATGAATACTAACATAACGTGATATTTTAATTGTAAGAATGTCAATCTGAAACGTGATTATCGGAGACTAATATTAAAGTTTTAAAGTAAAAATGCGTTGTAACAAATGGATGATGTATGGTGTTTGTGATACAAATTTCAAATTTTTAATTGAGCATTATTGAGAATAAGAAAATTAATTAAAAGTGAAATTTTTAAAAATGTGATGGCTTTTAAAAAAATAAAAAAATAAAATTTTAATTAACAAAAATTAATTAAACTGGAGTAGAAAGATGACCGATGTTAAAGTTACAACTTTGTATACATTATTCTTCATATTTCGTTTCAGGACAATTCAACTTAAAAAACAAACTTCACTGATAAGGAAGGTAATTTACAAGTTCAGATATCTTTTTTTCTTTACCATATTTTATGTGAGAACATGAAGAAACCTTTAAAATATTCATTAATAACATTGTTGACAGGAACATATATTTTTGATAGAATAGGATATCCATCATCAATTGTAGGATCTTCTATGGAACCTGCACTTGAAGGAGTAACAAAAAGAGACTCATATTTTTCAATAAAAGATATTGTTTGGATAAATCGATTGAAAGTTAATCCTCAGAAGTCAGATATAATTGCCATAATGTAAGTATTTTTGAAACCAAAACTTTTTGAATGAATTTATAGAGCTCCATATAGTAGAAAAGAAACTTTAGTTAAACGTGTATCAGCTTTAGAAGGAGATAGAGTTATGTTTCCTAAGATAAATGATGGAAATAATTTTATAGTTCCAGATCATTTTTTCTGTGTTAAATCAGATAATGATAAAGTTGGATTTGATAGTAGAAATTTTGGTCCAATTTCAAAAAGTATGATTATTGGCAAAGTTACCCATATCATTTGGCCCCCATCTCGTTGGAGGAAATTATAATTAATTGACATTATTTTTTTGTGTTAGTCCAATAAAAAGCTATTTACATTTATAATTTCGTAAAAAAGAAAAATTTTATAAAAAGTTAAATTTTGTACTATATATAAATATTACAAATTAAATGAGTTAAGAAAATAATTATAGGTCAAACGACAATTATTTATTTTTGTGTACGACCTTTTAAAAAATTGTTTTCATCCACTCAATTAATATTAATTAGTAAAACTTTTTATTCAATCAGTTTTCAATGTAATGATAAAAAAATGTATCTTGATTTTAACTTAATATTGTATATTATTAATTTGTATTAATGTTTTTTAAAAAATTGGTATTTGATAAAAAAAATTTTTCACGATAAGTGTATTTAGAAAAAAGAAATTTTTTCTATCCAACAAGGAACATATAATTATCATAGAAGGATCGAAAATTTTTATATATAAAATTTTTACACATGATTAAATTTCTTTTCAAAAAGTACACCTTATTTCAAGATATGATTACTACAAATTTTTCGATTTAAGGAGTATTAATTAAGGAAAAAGGATGTGTATAAATAAAATGAAACAATTTTATAATTTAGTAAAAACGATCTTCTAAAATTTTTGTTATTAATGGTACATTGTTGCTTAATAATTTTATTAATTTTTTTAATTTATCAATTCCATTGTTTGCCTTTAAATGTATGTTTTGACATTAAAAAAAATTAATCCTATTTTCTAAGGTTTCTAATCACGATTTCACGGGGATACGAAGGAAGAGAAATATTTTTAGGAGAACTTTTAACTATTTCATAGATCCTGCTATTGATGAAGGGCCCATTCTTGCAGCACTTGCTTATCTACAAGCAAATACATGCAAAGAATTTGTTAGAGATCCTGTTTTACTTCCAACAACGGTTTTAGACTTTTTTCCAGTAACCACTGAATGTTTTAGTAATATTGGGATTGATTTTAACAATTTACCTCATACAATTGATGTTGCTCCAAGTTGTAATAATCAAATGCATATTGTATATGAAGTCCTCCATGCTTTTGGGTTATTCAATGAGGAAGTAAGACCGGATAGAGATAATTTTGTCCATATTTTATATCAAAATATTGGACAACAAAACTGGGCTGAATTTTTAAGAAATACATTAGAAGTTGTTGGACCTAATGCTAATAAATATGATTATGGATCATTAATGCATAATAATTTGTTCTTTCGTTCATCCAATGGTCAACAAACAATGATACTAGTATATCCATTTTTCAGAGAAACAGTTGGACAAAGGAGAGAATTATCTTTTAATGATTTGAAATTACTCAATTTAGATATATGTAATCCATGTCCAACAAATTTTCCCAGATGTTACAATGGTGGTTATCGTTATGAAACAAACTGTCAAAATTGTATATGCCCATCATTTCATGGAGGGCAATTTTGTCAACGATTAAAAAGATCATCTCCTGGCTGTGGTAGGACAGTTTATAATGCTAGATCAAGACGTAACACATTCACTGTTAGAGGAGTAAGAAATTGTTATTATAAAATAAGAGCAGGAGTTGGATTTTTAGTTGAATTTACAATTCTTAGAGCAAGATTACCNGGAATAGAAGCTAAAATGTTTGAAGATAAATCATTAACAGGTGCAAGATTTTGTGGTAATTTTAGAAATCGTGATTTGAAGTCTAAAGCTAATGTATTATTACTACAATATAGAGGTTTATCAAGTAATAATATGATGAGGATAACTTTTAGAAGAGCAAGAGATTAATTATAAATAATAATTTTATAAGATAAAAAAACTACAAAATGATAAAGATAACGACATAAATTCTTCTTAAATGTTATATTTAAGAAAACAATCATTTAAAATTGTAATACAAAATATATGCTAATAAATATAGTTTAAAAAATAAATATGAATTGTAACAGGAACCATAGTGTTGATTGAAATATGTTCCCTATAAACAATCGGCTACATCAAATATAACGAATGTAACTACTATTTAGTCATTTCGATTTTTTTAGACAATTGTCATTACAAATAGTCAAATCCTTCTTGATTTAACATAACCATCATAAATATATATTATTATAGATACATTTAACATGTATAATAATTCCTATTATATCGTGAATGTTTTTTTAATATACACGAATTGAACATAAAAAAAACAATCATGGTTTATGTCCTTTAAATTAAAAGTTTATAGACGTTACCAATTTATAAAACAAATTTTAAGAATACATATTTGATAAAAAAAAANAAAAAAAAATATGATTTAAAAAGAAATATTAGTAATAAAATTATTTATATAATCTGTATATTTTTGTTTCATTCCATCATCTTAATATTGTTATACTTTTAAATAATAATTTTTTATTAATACTAATTTAAAATATTATGTTATTTTAGATTTTTTAAAAATAACAACATTTATATTTTTGTAACATTTTCTTTTTTCCTATTTTTAAAGTTTTCTCTTTCTCTAAACTTTTGATAAGAGAAGTAATTTTGATTAGAGAAGTAAAAAGTGGATCGTAATGAAATCACGTCTATAATAACTATAAAATTTCAATTGAATAGATATTTTTATTTTGATATTCTATCTCCCAGATAAACATTCATTTTTAAACATTTAAATAATATTAATTTTAAACATCTTGTCATGATGCTTTATATAAAAATATAAATTTTCCTTTTAACTTATCAAATATTCAAAAGACCCCAATTCTTAAGTGGTCATGTCATGGGGCATGAAATATTTTATATTCTTTAGTTCCGAACATATTTCATTCAGCTGTTCTTAGAATATCCTCATCTTATGATATCAAATATATCATAAAGAATGAATAAGACAAAATATTACTATTTCAAGCATTTTCTCCTTTTATTTTATTTTTCCCTTTTTTTTAAAATCCTCCATCATTACAATACCCTTTTATATCCCAATTTTCAATCAACAAATACCACAAAAAAGAATATTTTTTATTATTTTTAAAATTCTCTCTCTCCTCTTTATATGCTTTAAATATACATATATATTCAGCATTTCTCATTCTTTTTGGATTGACGAGAACTCATCGGGTTTTAAATAGGAAATAACTTAAAGAGAATATAAATTTCCCCCTCCTTATATGGTATATTTGTATATAAATACACATATGTATTCACTAGATGCCAAACAACATTAATGTACTAGTTTTTCTTGCCACAAATTTTATATATATCTAAATGTATTATTCTTGAAAATAAAAAGAAAAATATATAAAAGAGTTGTAAACAAGGCATCATATGATGTGATGTGTTATTTTAAAGACCATGCCAAGGTATATTATGAGGACATTTAAAGTATGAATATTTTAATTATTTATACACTTTAGTATTCATATTAACATTAATTAATTAATCATAAAATTAGTATAAAAATAGTATAATAAAAAATATATATATGTATATTATAATAATAATAATTAATTATATTTTTAAGTATCATAATTAATATATTTCAAGATTAATCTTAACTTGTCAGCAATATAGTAACGTTCTTTTATTTACCAATAAAAAAGTAATCTTCTTTTTTTTTTGTTAAATAAAATACTTTGAATTTAATTAAAAGTTGACCTTTTTATACTACAAATTTGTACTACAAAAAAGTGAAATCTCAAAAATATGTATATTGTTTTAATGTTTAAAATTGAAAAAATGTATTCATTTTTTTTTAAAATAATATAGCATTTTTTATTAAACTAATCTTGAATCAAAAAAAGATAAGTCATTTGTAGTGCAAACACATTAAATATAACCCTTGTAATTTGAGGAAAAATACGTTTTCTACATATATACTTCTTTTGAAAAAGAAAAAAAGCAAAAAGTGGTAAACAATTTTTTTTCATATTAAAATATCTCTTATATGTGTAAAGTTCTTGAAACTCTCTCCTTTACATAATAATAAAAATCTCTAGCAAAAATATATTTATTATTCACAACTTTTCCATTCAAACCCCATCATTATTAGAAAAATATAACATTATATATAAAAGACCCAAACAAAAATATATATTATTATATAAAAACATTTCTCAATGATAAAATTTTTTGGCAGAAAAGCAACAAATAATAAAAAGAGGACGGGGTTTAAATGATGATGTAGATAATATATATTCCTCAAATACATTATATACTTAAATATCTCTGTTTGTTAATACAACAAACAAAATAATAAACTTTTTTTATACTCTAACCTTATATATTTTAAATTTTTGTGTTCTACATATACATATATATTATTTTTCTTGCCTATTTATCATTTCTTTAAATAAAAACATATATTTCAACCTTCTATTTACTAAATATTATTAACATCATTTTTCTCACCTAATATTACATATCTATATTTTACATACCTATATTATTAATTTTTAACAAAAATTCTTTTCTTATTATTTTTTTTTAATAATATTCCTACCTTTATCTTAAAAATATAATATGCAACATTTATATATATCACTTAATAATATTATTCCTATCATTTTTCATCATCACATTTTATCCGAACCCGTTGAGTAAATATATTTTAATTTTATTTGAGAAATAAAAATGTTACATTTATTGACAGGTCTTTTCTATATAACTTAACGAGACTAATATCATATACACGTATAATTATTTTTTATTAATAATAACAATGATATTTTGAACTTTAAAATTAATATATTAGTGCAAAAAAAATTATTTTTTAACATTAATTCTTTTATTTTTGTCACTTTACAATATATATTATTATTGTTTTCAACCCTTTAAAGTCTTTTCCCCCATAAAAGGTTATTTTGAAATATAAAATCTCACATAACAAGGAAGGACAAGGGAGTAATATTGATAAAAAAACTTCCTTTTTCAAAGAAAATATTATTATCAACAAAAGTACAATTAAAGTATTATAATAAAGAAAGTCGTTAAAAAATAATCATTAATTTTTCTATAAAAAATTTCAAGTCACCTTGAATAAGTATGTTATGACATACAAAAAAAAAGAAGAAATTTTAATATAATATATCGTTTTTTTTTAAATACTTAATATTTTTACTTATTTATACTTTTTCTAATAAAACTTATATCTTTTGAAAATAATAAATATTACCTAAAAATCATTTCAATATTTATAAAAATTTCCCTCTTCTATTCTTATGTTTTTATGGTTGTCCCAAAAATATAATATTTTTACTGATATTTATCTACTGAGGAAATGTTTTGTTGATAGTTTTTGATGATGATAATGATGTAAAAGTGATAGAGGATAGAAAGAAAATTGTAAATATATTTTTATCTTGAAAAAAAGTACATTAGTTTTAGAGAAGAAAAACAACTTTAATTCTTTATCATTTCCTCGATTTTCACTCTCTCTCTGCGCAATTTATATCTTCCAAAAAATATTAATTTTTTTCTATCTTTATTTAATTTTATCTTGTTCAATCAAATGCCATCAATTTATTTCTATTACATATATACATGTTTCATATCAATATTTTATGTTAATTTTTTAATTGGCATCTACACATACTTACATTTATCTTGAGTATATAAATTTAAATATAAATCTGTGTATAAAAAAAGTGATAGATTTTAATTTCAATATCTTTCTAATCTCTAACAATCTTTAATTTTTTTTTTATATTTATTAATTATTTATAACTAAATATTAAAATATATCTCTACGAATGATTTTAATTTTAAGAAATACAATTCTCTTATCATAAAATAACATAAAAATTATTTGTTTTACTTTTTTATTAATAACTTTCTCTCAATCTAATTATCAATTTATTTTATCATTCATTATCAAATTTAATATTATTTTTTCCATTCATCATTAACTCAAATTCTTTTATTCTAAAATATAATTATATATATAATATTGCGCTACAAACTCTCTCTAATTACACACACTTTGTAAACAATTGAATTTTTAATATTTTTAACTTCTGATTACTCTTTTTTGATAAGATCAAGTTATTTGAACAAAATCTTTTGTTAAAATAATATTTTTTTAATACCCGTTAACAAATAAAACTTTGATAGTTTATAATACTAAAAAATTATAAATAAATATTTAAAAACAATTACAGTTGGTGAAACATTTAGTTCTATTATTATTGAGGTAAATACAATTAAAATAATATTAATAATAAGAATTTAGAATAGAAAAAACTTATTTTGTTTACCAACTGAATAGATTTTTAAAGAAAATAATATTAGAATGCACCAAACATTAAAGAGATCAGTATTAAAAATTTTTTCCTATACTCCTCTCTATATACATATATATGTATTTTGTCCTTCAAAAACATTAAAATATATACTATTTAACTTTTATCATTTTTATTATTTTACTTCTAAATTGACTCATAAAAGCTTTCAGCTGTTTCATAAACATATATATTTATTCATCCACATTTTTACCCCCATCTACCACCTTCAACAATATATAATACATATATACACTAATATCAAAACTTCTCCAGAAAAACGTCAAAAACAACTCACAGTCCTAAGTTACTTTTTTATTATAACCCCTGGTACCTTCCACTACCAGGCAATTATCAAAAAGAAAAATCATATTATTTATTTCTTTACTCTCTTTTTTGACATACACGTTAATATAAATTATGATTTAATGAAACTTTGCCTCCTAATGTCATTTTTATGATCATACCCCCACACATATATTTATATAATACCATTTAACTATCTTCATTGAACTTTCCTATTATTATTATATCTCATCTTTTCAAAAAATCCTTTATTATAACAATTATATAATGCATTATTAAATTGGAAAAATTTTCTACAAAAAAGAAAATCTCACCCTTTATCTCTCTTGGCACAGGAAATCAAACTACACATATATTAAATCTTGTAATGTGATTACATATATATATATATAATCATTTTATGGCATTAAAATGTATCCTTTTATTGTATTACAAGATGTATTTTAAACTAGGATCAAAGACAAAAATTGTAAAATTATCATAAAAAGTATCTTACTTAGGATACATTACAAAAGACATTTTTTGTAGAAACATCTTTTTTTTGTCATTTTATTACTAAATGTAGATTGAAAAAAATGATTATAATTCTCCTGCTGATATTTCTTTTGTTTGTTTAAGTGTAGTAAATGATAAAAAGACTATAATATATAATGTTTGTATGATCTTTTTTTTATTATGTATTGTTATTAAATAATTTTTTTTCCTTTTATGTTGAAACAGAAAAAAAAACGTATATCATAAAATTGTACTTTTAATTTTTACTTAAAAAATGAATGATTACTTTTTTTGAGATAAAATATACCAAATAAATTTAGTACCATCCTTTTAAATAGATATATATCATTTTCTTTTGTACTATTAAAGGTGCTAAATAATTCGTTTTTTATTATCATACTCTGATTATACTTTTGAATCAAACTACAACAAAAAATAGTTTTTGTGTCTGTTTCTTAACAAACATATATTGTATATAAATTAACCCCTACCATCTATTTAACCACTCCTTGTGCCAGTTGGAGGAAGGCAAAAAATATGAAGCATGTGTTTATTTGATTGAAGTTTTAAATTCCCATCACTCTCTTCAAAAACTATCATCAACCTTCTACAACACAATGATTATTGTTTTAGGAATCATCTTTTTTTTTTTTAATAATAATACTGTATTCTTGCGCGAATAAATATTTTACATTGTACATAAAAATATATATAACCAATACCATTATTCATCATCAAAATACCTCCACATACTTATTTATGATTTTTTCCAAAAAGATTGTGGAAGGCCAAACAAAATAAAAATATGCTCTTCTTCTTCCAGTAAACAATATACTTTAAAAACTTTTATATTACATATATTTTTCAACTTTTTATTATATATCATATAAAGATAAACAAATTTTAAATAACAGTATATTTTGGTACCTGGGAAAAATAACAATCAAAAAATAATGAATTCTTATTGACCTTCTCAATACTTTACTACTATTTATAAAAAGAAAATTTATCTTTATTTTAAGGTTAAATAAAGAAATATATATATATATATATACATAATAAATATTTTTTTAACCCCCATCTCCTTTGTATTTGTATAAACTTTCTAGTATTTATAACAATTTATTCATATCATGATGATGATATATTTTACCTCAAAAATAGAATCCTTTCTATGGTATTTCTATCCTCCATTACTATTACTTTAAGGAAGTGTAAAGAAATCTTTTTTATTTTAATAATTAATATAAGGAATTAGTTAAAATACTTCCTTATATATGTGTTAGATTATTTATTATAAATAATATTAAATCCTATCTCTTTAATTCATCCCTTTTTAAAGTTTTTAAAAAATCCATAAAATATACATATATATTACTAATTATTGAAATGGATGATAAATATGTTTACAAGAAAGGATATGCGTACTTTTTTTTGTTAATATATATTTCTGAAAAAAATGATGATTTCTTTATATTATTATTATTATTTTTTTTATAGGAAAACTTATTTTTTTTTAATTAAAAAAGTGCAAAATACAGTAATTTGAAAAAATATTTATATTTAATTATCATTTGTTTATTAAAATATATATTAATATAAATTTATTCAGGAACATAGATATTTGTTGAAAACGGTAAATTTTTATATTAAAAATAAAATTTTTTCCCTCACAAAAAATATATTCAATACAACTTTTATCATTTTAAAGACTCAAAGATTATACTTAAAATTTGCTAAAAATAATATATATTTTTAATATCAACATCATAAAGTAAAAATGCATCTTATCTCATTAGATGACAATGGCACACTTATTAATATTATCATATATATTGACCACAAATATCATATTTTTGAGTAATAATATGACAACAATTTCTTTATTATAAAGCTTATTATTTCAAAATAATAAAAATATTTTTAATACTTTTCTTAATATTCTACAAATCTTTCTCCAATTATAGGATATTTATAGAAAAATAAAAGTATATTATTTTTTTATTTAAATTAATTCATGATATCATTGCCTTATTAAAAAAAAAGTCAATTTAATTTTAGAATCGTAATATTACATAAATATATTAATCTTTATAATTTTACATATTCTTAAAATTATATCAAAAATGTACTTATTTTGTAAAAATATTTACCCCTCCTCTTCTTCAAATAATCATCATCCTTAACACGCCACTTTTCCTTTTTTTGGTAATCTTTTAAAAAATATTAATATGTATTGTTTACACTTTTTAACTTTTTAATATAATTTTAAAATAATCTTATCAAGTAAAAATTTTTTAACTTTTTATAATTCTAATTGTACTTACTTTTTGTATCAATCAAAAATGATATTCTTGAAAAAATATAAGGTGATATCTTAACAAATTCTGTTTATTGCATCATATCACACAATATATAAATAATCATAAAATTTTCAATCCCGTCTACATATTTATACTTATAACCACCATCATATTTTTGGAGGGAGGATTGGGTACGTAAGTGATATCATTACAAAAATTATTATTAACATTCCTTTTTTAATCAAATATTATTATATTTATACATGATGCTATACTAACTTTTTATTTATACCATTCTTTAGTATATACATTTCACCCCATCTCCTTTTTCACATCCGGTACTTGTTTGGAATAAGAATTTTCAAAGAATACTATGTATTTTATAAATAATATATCATCATCACGTTGATTTTAATTCCATAATATATACATATGTATATATTTATAACTTTCCTATATTTTTCAAAATTGATACATAAAGATAATTTGTATACATACTAAATGTTATTATTATTAATAATAATAATTTAATGTGTCACCGGCGCCAATAATTATCACTAAAAAAGTCATAAGGAGTATTTTAATATTAACTTTTATGATGATTATAATTTATAAAACTTTTTGTCATCTTTCTTTTTTTACTATTATTAGGTAGATAAGAAATGATTATAATTATTACTAATATTTATAATTCTTTTATTTAAAATAATAATATACTTTACCTTCCCATCATATCTAATTTAGTTATAAATAGACAAAAAAAAGCTTCTTAACTTGTCATGGACATAAGGTAGAATGATTCAGGAAATAGGAAAAAGTAGTTATGTGATAAGATTTACACACATTATCATAATCCTATTCATTATTAAGTATATAAATAATTGTAAAAAATTTAATAGAACATAAATTTTTAAAAATTATCATTCCCCATTTATAACACACAAAGAGATATATTTATACTACTTACAACACATTTATATTATAACACAATAATAAAACTATAGATTATATAGCTAATATTATTAATATATTAGAAAAATCATAGATAAAAATATATTTTACTCTCTTTTGTTTTATTATTAATATGTAGTATTATAATTTATAGTTCTATTTATACAAAACTTTGAACAATAATAATAACATTGAAGTAACATACACATTATTCTCTAATTCCATCATCTCCTCTTCTTCATTTTCTTTTCTCAAAAATATATATATATATGTAACACTTTTTTTATCATCCTCATTATAAGTAGGAGAGAGAGAAAAAAAAATTACAAACTTTTTTAAAAAATACTTCTACCATATTTTCTATCATTTACATATTAATAATTTTCATCTCAATCATTCATAACACATTTAACAAAAGCATACAATTTTAATGAATTAATGAAGATCTTTTCATTGATAATAATAGGAGAAATTTCTACTTTTTTTTGAATCTAACATTATCATCGAGAGAAAAAATAACAAATAGTAATATATCATTATATATATATATATATTCTTCAAATTTTTTACTACATTTTCAAGAAAAATATATATATTTATTATGAATTTTTATTACAAACATGTAATATTTTATAAGAATAGGAAAAGTCATTAAGAGTGATATTGTCTTTTTAAAGTATGCATATATCTTACCATACTTGCTTTTTTTTGTAAAATCTTGATAACAAAAAGTCTAATTAACCGAATATGATTAATATATTTTTTTTTAAAAAGTAATATTATGATCTCCCAAAAAAGTACTTTTTTTCTATCATTTTTATGCTAGTATTTTTTTTTCATTAATTCAAAAAATTAAAGATATATGCATAATTATTTTTATATTTTAAGTTTTATTTCTATATCAAAAATATATATGTGGGATTTATTTTTTTTCTATTTTAGTAATAAAAAAATGTTTCATAGGAATATATAAATTTTGTTATTGTATTATTGAATTAAAATATATATATTTATTAATATTCATAATATATATATACATTTTAATACTTCCCTCTTCTAATTGTTGTGTTTTTTTTAAAAAAAANAAAAAAAAGTATACGATTTTTATATGTAAAAGTTATTTTTGACACTTACCAAAAGATAGGTGAATTTTTACAAAACTTTTGTCATCAATACTTCATTTTGGGGGAAAAAAGATTTATTATTTTTTGAGAATCAAATTTATTAAATATTTGACAAATAAATATTTCCGTTTATGATAATATATTTAAAAAAAAGTAATTGAATCTATATTTATAATTTTATTTAAAGGGTAATATACGTTTAATTTAATTATTCATTAATAGGTTGTACTTAACATATAATTAATTATTACGTCTTCCAAGCATAAAATATACATACAATGATCAAACTATATGATACTATGTATGATGATCTGAGGTAACACTTTTATTACAAAAATAACAAAAAGAAACATTTTGAAATTTAAAAACATCATATGTTGTAGACAAAAGTCGTAATAAAGATGAGATAATACTTATTTATGGGAATGTATTTAATTTTCTTGTGATTGATGAATATATCTGTACAATAATAATATTTCCTGATAACAAAAATTTAACCCTTTCTTTATCGTACTTTCAACTATTGTATATAACATATTATATCGCTTTTTATCATCTCCCAATAATACTATTTTTCTACTTTAAAAGAACATATATATATATATGTGTAATAATATAAAGGATAATTTAATCAAACTTTAATTTTGTATATATTTTATCAAAAATAATAATATTTTTTAACAAACTTTTCTATTCGATTTTTTAATACTATAATATATATATTTTCCACAACCAAAACATAGTTAATCTATCTATCTCTTTTTCCTATATATACTCCCCCCCTTTGTCTTCTATTTTTCCTATAAACATTCCAATCATTTAAAAAGTTAATAAACAAGTGTATTAATTATAAAATATATTTTTATTAATCAAAAGACTTTTCCTAAAAGTTGATTTATAATATAATTTTTCTTTTTTTAAATTAAAATATTACTTAATTTTAACTACATTTAACAATATCATAAAACTTACTTTTTTGTGATTTAATCTAATTATTAAACAACCGATTAACTTCTTATCATTTATCATATTATTTTAAATTCAAATAATCTTACGGTAACATTCTTATACTTCAAAAAAAAAAAATTGAATTTTTTATGATTATTATTTTGAAGGGAAGAAAAAAAAAGTTTAACCTTTGACCATTATAGATATTTTTATTTATGATTTTGATATTGCATTATAACATAAAGATATATATGTTATATCCCAAAGATATATATTTAGATGAAGTTTAATATTTATTTTATGATTCTTGATAAAAATATATGTATAATAAAGGATTAACTGTAAGTTTAATTAAAAGCAGTTGTGTATATTTATATTTGATAAGCATATATTATTAAATATCTCCTGTATTTGTTAAAATAATACTAAAAGATGAGGACACAACTGTAAAAAATATAAAGTTTAAATAATACATATATATTGTTTATTATAATAAGATAAAATTAAATTTTTCTTTTTTTAAAAAAATAATCTTCCTATTTTTCAAATTTTCAAGTATTTTTGGGGTAATAAAACACATACATTAGGGTATGTATATATAAATGTTAGCTAGAAAAGTTGTTTACTAAGTTTTATCAAAGCAAAGTCTAATATTCATGTGTTAAAAGGGCAATAGGATATGGTAATGAATAACATTGTTTGTTATGGCTTGTTTTTGCCTTTTTTTAGACTATTTTTTGTCCTTTTATATAACATTTCTCCTTCTATACAAAGCTTCAACTAACACATCAAACTTACTTATATATATATATATACTTTTATTTAACAAATATATATTAGCCCCTCTAAGTAGCGCAAAAAGTTTTTAAATTAATTCTTTTTTAATACAACCTCCCTACCTAATAAATTTATATCAATATCAATGAGCTTTTTTTAATCCAAATCAAAATTCAGTATCATTATCAAATATAAAAAGGACTCTTTTTTCTTGAATATTTTGAGTATTTATCTTGTGACAGTTATGTCAACAACCAAACCACCTTAACACAATTGTACCTATAAAATTATTATACTTTTAAAGTTATGTTCTCTAAATACAATAAACATTCTCTTTTTTAATACGTTTTTATTAAAAAAACAATAAGAAAAAAAAGTATAAAAATTCCTCACATGATCTCATCCCTATAATAATAATCACCCACACCCTTTTTTTATACTTTTATTTTTCTTGCTCTCTTCGTCCAAAAATATTAATCATCCAAAAATAATGTACATATCACGTAAACAACCCCTTATAATAATTTATTTTTCATAAAAAGTTAAACTGTGAAAAGGTGAATAATAAAATGATAATAAAAATATTATTGCACATGTATTCTATTTTTGTACTATTTTATTATTAGGTTAAAACAAATGATAGTCCACAAATGTTTCACTTTTTAGTTAAATTTATTTACATAATGTTAATTTTCATGACAAGCTGATAGTTAAAAGAATTTTTTTTTTACTAAATAATTTTGATGAAGAGAGTCTTCTTACTTTCCTCCTTTTTTATTATTTATTGTTATTACTTTGAAGATTCCTTCTCTCGTGTACCATTACACCCACACAAAATATAATATATGATGTGTTTCCTGAATATTTAAGGAAAATAATAAAGAAAATAAATAATAAAAAGTTTTTTAAAATTATAATAAAAAAAAAATATTATTTTATCTAATTTTTGATCTTTCAAATAATATATAAATTCTTTGAAAGTTTATTCTTTTGTTATTATGTATATATGTCAAAATATTTTTAGAAAGACATATCATGATCCTTTTTTTGTAATATTATTTCAAATATTCACAGTGTGTTTATAATTCATAACAAACTTATGATACACTGATGACATTCTCTTTTTTTTTTGTTTGTTTACATTGTTATTCATACTAGAAATGAGAATATAAGTTAGAAAAATGTTTCCTCTTATTCAAAATTATGAGTATTAATATTAGACATTTTATTCTCATCTAAAAACTGGTGCATTCTTAATTTAGACAAATTTTATGGGTAGATAGATAGATTTATTATTACCATCAAAAGTTAAGAAAAGATATTGTATCTTTTATATCATACACATAATATTAATGACGTAGGTCGATGATGGTAATGATATAAATTTTACAATCTCCAAATTTTGTCATTTTAAATGGTTTTACTTTTTGTCAAGCGAATAAATATAATAGGATAATTTTATAAGAAAATTTATTATTATACGTTTCCCCCTCTCCATCTCCTTCGTACTTCTCTCTCTATCCTTTGTCTAGACGAGGTTAGTACTTTTTCATCTAAGGTTTATTGTTAATATTTTTTCTCCTTTATTGTTAAAATTTCCCTTCTCCATAGATACAAAAAAAAAACCCTTTTTAAATATTTCTTTTAAATTATTAATATTAAATTTTTTCATTTTGTTTCAGATCTTTAGTCTAGGAAAGATTAAAAGAATTTTTTGCATTTATTGTCATTTTTAAAAAAAACCAATTTTAATATATTAAAATATTTTTTTTTCATCAAATATAAACTCTTATGGATCTTCTTTATCCTAGTAACAATACAAATCTATATATTTTTCTCTCTTAACATCAATGAGCAAAAAATAAAAATATATATTAAAATTTGTATTAATGCAAATATTATAACAATTTTTGTTTACCACTTTTAACAAAAATTTTTAATTGTTAAACTTTTTAAAGTAATAATCCCTGGATTTTTATTTATTTTAAGGTAACTAAATTTCAAACATTAAAAATCTAGCTATTATATTTTATTTATCTATAAAATTCATATATATCTCCGTATTTTTACAAATAAACAAAAATTTTGTTTATTAAAAAAATAATGATAAAAATTGTTGAAAAGGAGAGAGAGAGTTATATATAGGATGGATATAATGATGTTGATGATAGTAGTTGTGTATAGAGAGAGGAATATTATTATTCGAAAAAATTGTTAGATAACAAAGTTTTTAAGGAACATTTTTATTATCAATGAATAAACATAATAATAAGTATCGCGCAAAAATAATAGAGAAAAAAATAATATTTTTAACATGATTAAAATGTACATGAATTTTTTAAATTATCTCACTTACACATACATTCATTTCTTAAATTTATATTTTTATATTTGAAAATTTTTCATTCTATCTCCTTTTTTATATAATATATTTTTCTCGCTTTATAATTTTATTCATTCTTATCAGAGAATGCACAAAATGACAAAAAAAANAAAAAAAAGAGTATAAAATTTTTATACAATATATATTTTTAGGAGGGAGAGAAAACAATTTTTTGAAAGGCTTTTTATATTATTTTGAATGTATATGTATATAAGTATGGGTTAATTTATCAAAAACTTTATCATTCCTTATCTAGAGTTTTTGTTGTTTATCATCCAAAATCTTCAAATATACCACACATATACATACATCAACATTCCTAGTACACTATCTTTTTTTATGAAGCTTTTAAACTTACAATGTAAGTATGTGAAAATATTATTACTCTCATTTATTATTCTATATTAATATTTTTTTTAATAATGATAAAAGTACATAAAGATTATCTGACAAATATTAAAATAGTAAACATTTCCCAAACCAAAATAGTTATATTTTAAAGTTGTTTATTGTCAATAATAAATATTTTATCTACAAAGATCAAAGATAAAAAATTTTTTTGCATACATTTGTTTATTATATTGATATTAACTTACCTGTTTATTACTATCCACATACATTTATTGTTATTCAATCTTTAAACAACAATAATAATAAAAACTTTTTCTGATGGTCATCTTAGAAAAGGAATATTATATGATATTTGCTATTTTCTCAATTTAATTTTCAGGTTCCTTTTTACCTTCATAATTATATATATTTGTTTATATTGTTTCTATCTCATGTCATTATGTACTACATTTTAATATACTCCATCGGAAGATACAACCTTTTATAACATATATATATATATATATAATATAATCCAGTTGACGTCAATTTTAATTGCCAAATTAAAAAGAATTTTTATACTTTAATCTAAAAGACTCTTTTTTTTTCCAAATATTTTTAATCATCAAATAATATCCCAAACATTCCTATATATCACTTTTTATTATATTACTATTATATCTATTTTTAACATCTTTACAAAAGTTTGAAAACTATTTTTCCATGATACCATAAAATAATTTTGTATATATATATATGGTTAATAAATCACCAGCGCACCTCCTACGTCAAATGACCGTCATTTTTTATGGTAATATTTAATGTAAACAAACCTAATTTTTAAATTTGATACAATATTAATTTAAAATACTAAAAATTCATTTCAAGGACATCTCCTCAAAAATTGTTAATAAACTATCTTTAACTTTAAAAAAGAAATTTTTTTTAAAAAACTTTTACTGTCGTATTTTTACCTTTTTATTTATTAAACTTCTTTGCTTACCAAAATAAACAACAAACATATTTATTTATTTTTTTTATTATTCTTATCTCCTACCCTTCTTTAAATATTATTACAACACATACACACACACACATATTAAAGAGAGACATACCTTTTAGTATCATAATTCGTTAAACAAAGAATTTTTAATAAATAAAGATAAACAATATTTTTAATAAAACAAAATATCTTCAATTTTTAATGATAAGAATTCAACAATTTAAATCCTTTATATATGTTAATAAATATGACAAAAATTCTTTTCACAAATATGTTAAAATATTATCTACAACACACAAAATTAAACAGTAAGTTATAATATTACTATAGAGAGATCACTAAAACTTTAAACTATATTTATATATATTTATTAACTAAATAGTTAGATTTTTAATATGTATATATTATAGTAAACAATGCAACTTAAAATCAGCACTAAATTATAAAATCATCAATTCATCATCACATATATTCAATTTAACTTAAAAATTTTTATAATATACTTTTATTTAATATATATTTATATACATATATATATTTTCATGAATAAAAAGTAAATAAAAAGCTATTATTTAAAAGTAAAAAATTATTATTTAAATTTATAATATATACAAGGTCAGGTTTTTGTGGTATTAATGTTATATTTTTTGTTATATATATATATAACAAAATTATAAAAAGATTATTATTCCGAAAAAAAAAGACTTTTACTTCTCTTATCATTAGTAGGTAGATGTGAATAATGAAAAAAAAAGCAAGACAAATCATATGTTATTTAGTAAATAAATAATCACACGGGTATTTGAGATCTTGTGATCAAAGATTCTTTTTTAAAGAATGAGGACCTCAATATAATAATATACTTTAACAAATTTTAACTATTTGTTATATTTCAAGATTGTATTTAACCTTTTCACTTCTTTACACAATAATAAATTATGTATAAAATTTTAAAAGTTATCATATATAAATTTTTTTACTAATTAACCTTTTTTACCATTGACAGACTTTCCGTTACTTCCCTTATTCAAAATTTGACAAAATTTTAATCATTCTAATAATAATAATAGTATATGTGATATTAAAACAATCTAATCATGAGATAATAAGAAATATTTAAACTTATTAACTACAATTGTGTACATTAAAGCATGATTGATGACTCTGTTTATCAATATAAACACACACAGATCAAGAAAATAGTAAAGTTAATAAAATCGTAAACATTTTTTAATCTATTTTCAAATTTTGACATTTCATTGTAAACAAACGTATAAAATTCTTTTTTTTGTTACTAAGAACCCTTTTTAGTTGGAGGAATATATATATATATTTATAGTACAGAAAAATGTCCTCGATAAATCCTTTTTATTTACGTATGTGTTGTACTCTTTTTACCCTAACATTTCTGCAAACACATATTTACCTAAAAAATGTTTATAGTAAGGTTAGATATCGTCTTAATCATACACTATTAGACTACTCAATCTTAATATATCAAAAAACTTCTATTTTTGCCTCTTTATTCCTATATATATATTCTAATAAACAAATATTGTTTCAAAATATTTGTTATAATATTAATGTATCTAAAAAGTATCAAAGATTTATCCTTCAAAAGGAGAGTATATATTTTTTTTATTTCAAATATCTAACAAACCTCTTTAACAGGTAAAAAATTTTTTTACCGCCATCGTCTACGAAAATTAAAAGTAATCAACCTTTATCTAACAATATGTCTACATTTTATAATATATATTATAATTATATTTTATATCTTCAAACCATGAAATACAAATAAAATATAAAAAAATAGACAGTTTTAATAATAAAATATATTTATTGTTAAAATAATACAAAAATTTTGTGCTAACCTGTGTCAGGATATATTATTATGTATATTATTTATATTATAAAATATCAAACAATCATGTCCTCTAAAAATTTGCACTTTTTTTTACACTCTTCACTATACTTCCCCCAACCCTTTTTACAAATATTTTTCTTTTCTTCTACTTTTAATATATTATATGTATATATATAAATACCATATAACTATTAAAAATCTTCTTTTATAACCCCCTTTTGTTTGGGTATTTGAAAATAATATTTTTAATTATTTGCCTTTTATATATATATTTATCTAAATATATATTTATATATACATATACGGTTTGTATTACATTAAAATGATAATTTAATTAAGTATTTGTCATGATTATTATTGTTGTTTTATGATCTTATTTTGTAGTTGTTGTTATTCAAAATTTTTTAACTATTTTTCTCAACTTTGTCCTTCCTTGTTTTTTCTTTAAAATATCAAAAATCATTTTTTAATTATAACTTATGCTACGCACTTTTTTAGTCAAAAATAATTAAATAGTTCTAATTATTGAAATTTTGTTAATTAATAATAACTTTATTATTATTTCGTCAATCCATTTTTATTTAAAAAAGGTGGAGATTGGTTAAAATTAATGGATTTATTAAATGAATAT
Organism: Parastrongyloides trichosuri; assembly: GCA_000941615.1. NCBI lineage: Eukaryota > Metazoa > Nematoda > Chromadorea > Rhabditida > Strongyloididae > Parastrongyloides > Parastrongyloides trichosuri. The sequence continues at coordinate 34,002 of LM523241.1, forward strand.
ATATATATATATTTACTACATCATTATATTTATTTCTTTCTTTTCCTGAAAAACTTATTCTTCCTCAATGTATTCAATAACATCCTTAGAACAATAACAATTTTTTTATTACAAAATAACTCATATTCTCCCTCTTCAAAACTAATATACAACTAGAATTAAACAACTTAAATACCTATAAAAAAATTTCCTATATCATAATAATCACCTGTTGACCGGAAGAGGGAGATATTATGAAAGATGTCAAAAAAGTAAGATGGATTAATAATATTAAAAAGACCTTTTTTTTATTATATATATCTGAAGATATATATATAAATAACTTAATTTTTTAAAAACATTTTTAAATATCATACCAAACAACATTCTCCAACCTGATCACATTCCATCTTCATTAACATTTGTTATATATATACACTCATATTCTTAAACATTTTTACACACATTTTCAATATACAACAAAATTTACATTATTTAACTGAAACAAACTAGTAATATTTAATAAAAACAAATTGTCTATGGCTATCATTTTTTTATCATCATCTACTTCTATATACTCTTCTTAACTTTTACCATTTAGTATTTCTATTCATACTTTTTATTATTATTATAAAAATCACACTTCCCTTAACATGCACTTTAATAAAAGAGATTTTTTGACTGTCCTTTAAATATATAATGTAATACCATAACATATCTATTTATTCATATATATGCATAATAATATATTTTTTTTAACTTTTTATCATTTCTTTCTTCTCATATATATACTAATTTATCATAACTGAAACAAACTAGTAATATTTAATAAAAACAAATTGTCTATGGCTATCATTTTTTTATCATCATCTACTTCTATATACTCTTCTTAACTTTTACCATTTAGTATTTCTATTCATACTTTTTATTATTATTATAAAAATCACACTTCCCTTAACATGCACTTTAATAAAAGAGATTTTTTGACTGTCCTTTAAATATATAATGTAATACCATAACATATCTATTTATTCATATATATGCATAATAATATATTTTTTTTAACTTTTTATCATTTCTTTCTTCTCATATATATACTAATTTATCAAAAAAATTAACCTTTTTTTTTGATACTTCTCATTCACATATCTTTTACACCCTCAACTATCGTTACGTTTCCTACTCTCACTTATTAATTATTTCATTTTTTCCCATCTTTACTTATTCACTTCTTATTCATTTTAGATCTATATATATTTTTTAAATAGAAATCAAGATTATAGCATCTATCGCTCTATATATTTTATTTCCAATTATTAGAAAAAGTACAAGTTAATTCTCGTGAATGTTTCTGAAGCCTCATATAATTACATATTATATTACCAAAAGAAAAAGTACTAGAATTTAACATTTATTTAACCAAAAAACAAACATTAATATATTCAACAAAAAAAAAGATTACCTTAATAATTAACAAGTCAAAATATACTACTACGATGTCATCCGATGAACAACAGGAGGTGTCTCCAAAGATGAGGAAAAAAAGTGTTAATAGAGGTGGTATTGTAACAATTCATGGATATAACATATTTAAATGTTTTATGAGAAAAGTTATGACTTATATAGAATTATCTAATGATGCATTGGATATATATGAGAGTGAAAAAATGTGGAGAAAAAAGAAAAGTCCTAAGATAACAATACAACTATCTCATGTTTTTAATGTCTCCAACCATTGGGATCCTAAATTGAAGGAGTGTATTAATATTACAACTCCTGATGATATATATTTAATTAAATTTGATAATGACAATGAAATTAATGAATGGTTAGATGAGTTGAAGGATAGAATATTAGCTGCAAGAGCTTGTGAATTTCAGAGGCCATTCTTTAGTGAACAATTTTTTGGTATGTTTTAAATATTTTTTATGTTAAAATTATGTTAAATTATATATTATAGAAGCTGTATGGGAAGGTGTTATTGTAGAGAATCCTAAAGTTAAAAGAAAGATGACTAAATATGATAAAGTACCAAATATTTGTGCAAAAAGTACAGAATTAAATAATCGAGTAATCCGTTTATGTTATTATCCTCACTCTGTGATTGTATGTAATCGAGGAATCATACCAATAGCGGAGGACTTACCCGAATCTGAATTTCCACCATTCCCAAAGTCTCAATTTATTGAGATTGAAAAAATATACCTCTCCAATTATGGGAGTCAGGAGAATTATGTTATCCTAAGAATGGGAAGATCAAGTACATATGGTTGTTGTGAGATATGGATAAAAATGGAAAGTACAATGATAGCACAGAATGCACATAACAAGTTATCAACAATAATTGAAAGACAAAAAGAGAAAAGAAATTTTATTTTACATGGTTCACCAAACTCAGAAATGGAAAAGAATTATCAAATGTTAACTAAAAATGAAAATTATGCTGCTGATGAGGAAGCTGAACATCGAGCACGTTTTGATAGTTTTGATGGAAATATTGAAATGTATTCAGCGTACCAAAAGTTAAGAAGAAATAAAATTAGAGAGGAAGGTCATAATAATAATTCAAATTATCAACTTAATACAATTGTATCAAATTCGGGAACAGATAAATTAAAGAATGTTACAGGATGTAATGAAAATATATCAGATGTTATTAAATCACCAACAGAAAATGAGAGAAAATTTTCTGGATTAAGAATGTTTAATCCTTTATCACTAATAAAAGACAGAACATTTTCAATAAAATCAAAAAGCAACAATAAGTAAGTTTTCTTTTTTTTTTAAAAATTATTACCCAACAAAACACACAAATGTACAAACATCAAAAATTTATCTTTTTTCGTTTATCTCTTTTCTTAGTCCTCCTTTTAACTAAACAAATAAGATAATTTTAATGAGAAGAATTCTTAAGAGTTTATATATATATACTATTCGTTTCAAAAAGTTTCATCTTTCCTCATTTTTATTACATTCTTTTAACGATAAGAAACTTGAATTGAATGTAATAAGAATAAAGAATCGTGAGTATATAAATGTAATAATAATAGAATTATTTTTTAACTCTAATTACTTCCTTGTTGCTAAATAGCATCTTTTTATTGTAGTAAACAAACTACTTTAAAAAATTTGTTTATTCTTCAATTTAATAAACTTTTTATTTATTTGTAGGAATAAATCAAAGGATGATTCGAATAATGTTGATAGTTCAAATAAAAAGACAATCCCTTCAAATGATGACTATCAACCACCACTACCATTTAATACTTGGCAAACTCAAATATCCCAGATATCACAAAAAAGTATGAAAATGTTTGATGATACCGAGACTGAGGATAGTGGGGGTACATTGAAATTTGTTGAACAAGATGAAATATTGTCAACGAAGAGTGGTGAAACAATCAATCAAGATTCTATAATTAATAATAATGTTGATAATAATAAAAATGGTAGAAAAATTGACTATGATTATGCATCTATGAATCCAACAATAATTGATACATCAAATAATATCATAAAGGAAGAGGATGAAAAAGATGATGAATGTAGATGTAATGAAAATCCATCTCCTGGAGAATGTTATAACAATGGTATTCAGACGGATTCCTCAATGTCATGTCAATCATCCATTTGTAGTGTATTGGAACACGATGATGAAGAAGTTTTATCACACCTATCATCTGTATCAAGTAAAAGACCAAATGATTTTTTACATACAACCAATGATGATTTAAGAAGTGCCCTAGGTAGAAGAATTTATTTTGATTCTGAAAATGAATATACACATATGGAATCTAATCCTTCATATAATTCACCAACACACCTTTCAGTACCTAACTCATTTGACCATCATGAAGAACATAAAAATTTTAATTATGATTCAAGTGATAGCTGTTATTCATCAATTCAAGCTACAAATAGTGGTAGAAGTCACGGTACCAGAACAGATTCATTCTCAACAAATATTCATTCAAGAACAAGTACAATGTCAAGTTCAGCATCAGGTTATTGCAGTAAACATCCTACTTTTCATCCAGCTTTAAATAATAGAAAGAATACAATTCATGGTGGCGGTTGTTTTTCAAACAGGAATAAACAAGTTAGTGCTATTCTTGAAAGTGATAGTGTTAGTGGTGAAAGTTGTGACAATGATCTTACCTCAGAGGCTAGAAAGAGAGCATTCTCATTGGGATCTAAAAATTTGTTGAACTCTAAATTTTGTAACAAAAATAATAATAATCCACTTAATACTAAAAAAACATCCACATTAGGATCACAAAATTCACCACGAAATTTAACCTCCAATTTTTTGGAGAATTATCACGGTAAAGGACTTTTACCAATCAAAAATTCTCAAAGTTCCGGTGATGTACAAAGTAATGTTAAAATTAATACATCTACAAATTCATTAAAATCAAACAGATCTGGTAGTATCAATTCAACTACAAGTAGTGTCTCTTCCAAGACAGCTGGGGTTGTTGAACAAAAGGATAACGAATATTTTATGGAAATGGATTTTAGAGGTTTCTTGACTGGTGGATTTTTGGGTGGTCTTGGTGACAATTTTTATCGATCTCCCAACAGCCCTATTGATAGCTGTTCCCATTCCAGAACACCATCAAATACCATGAGAGATAGGAAAGCATCTAATGGTTCAAAAGGTTCAACAGGAACATCAATTGATGGAAAGACAAGAACAAGAAAAACTAGTACAGTTAAACCAACACCATTTAATGGATCAACAAAATCTGTGAATAAGATTAAAAAATTTGATTTTGATAATATTACTTCGGCTATGCAAGAAGTGAAGTGTTTTATTGATTCACCAACACCGGTAAATGGTACCACTCCAATAACTAAAAAGACTACCTCAAACGATAGTAAAAAAGAAGGAAACACTAAAAAAGTTCAAAGAAAAACATCTACCATATCAAGTTCAGGTACAATTATTGAAAACAACCATAAAGAGAGGAAAGTTTCAATACATAATCAACAAAAAATTATCGTTAAATCAATTATTAATGATTCTCCAACTATAACACAAGCTCAAAATCCAATAAAATCTCAAGGAGACTACATTCTATGTGCTCCAGCTCCAAATTAGCTTACTTCAAACAGATGACAAAAATAGATGATTATATATTATCTTATTTTTGGTTCTACTGATATTATTCAATATATATATATATATGTATATATATTCTATAATAATACAATCATTCCACCAACGAATATCAAGATAACAACAATATAAAAATGATATGTTTCTTGGCATCATTATATGATGTAAATAAGAGCTTAATAATGACAAAAATACTTCCAGGATCTTAACTATATATATATAATATTTATTATACCTTTTATAATCATCTCCAGTTTCTGTATAAGATAATACCTATATATAATAACAAACAATATATATACTACATAATACGGGTTTTATGTACATATATAGAAGATCTACTTTGTATTTATATATTTATATATATAATTTTTAAAAGCGATAATAAAAAATACCTTTAAAATTTTTTAATTTATATATCTCACATAATGTTTTCTTCTACCTTATGTATATTTTAATTTTTATATTTTATCATCACATATTATATCTCACTCCATCAATTGTACATAGATGTTTTTTATTCTTTAAACAAATTTTTATATAAAATATCTCACAGTATGTATACATAAATATTTTTAATATATAAAATTTTTTAAAATTTATAATTAAAAAACTTTTTTCCTTTTTGTTATTATTAAATATCAAGATTGGAATATATATACATTAAAAATGTACATATATATATGAATATAAAAGTTTTAATTATTTGAATTCTTTACCGTTATCAAATATCCCCTCAATAGAAAGCTCTTTCTTTTTTATTGTACGTATAAAATTATCCTTTTTTTTTTAAAAGTTGCTCAAATTATAGTATATATATTTTTTTGTATAATAAATATTATTATTAATAAATTTTTGTTTATATCTCTTCTAACGATGATAAAGAAAATATAAATATTTTATTATTTTTTTCAATTGTTATCAATTTTCCTTTCTTATGTTGATGTCATTTAATGAAAGAAGAATATTTTTATTAAAAGAGGGAGAACAATTTTTGAAATAAACAATTATTTTTTTTTCTAAATTTCTCTTCACACAATATGTTATCTTAAAGGAGTGAAAATATAAAGTAACAAAAAAAGAGTAAAATGGGATAATTAAATTTTTTTGATAAGAAAGGATTTTTTTTATAACGAATTTATTGCACCTTTATAAATATTATATTTTTTGATAAGGAGAAATTTAAAACTTTCTTTACTGTCATTAGTTATATAAATTGTATCCCATAGAAATATTATTTTGATATAAAAAATATTTAATATTTTCCAGAAATAAAAAAAGACTGTTTGATACAAAAAAAATAAAAGTACGTGGTACCATAGACGATTTTGATATATATAAATAAAATTTGTTTTGAAAATTAATGTGTGTTTATATTACTTTTCATATATATAATATTTTAATTAATTACATTTATAATACCTCTTAAAAAATCCTCCAACCATTCATTATTTTTTGTATAAATAATATTTTTAAATTATTATAATTTTTTGGTAGTATAAAATATAAGGAAAGTATATTATTATTAATATGCATCTCCTTATGTTTATATATTTTCAAAAACAAGCAAGATAGTATTTAACATATATATTAGAAAAATGTTAGATAATATGCCTTTTAAAATAAGAAGATATGTTAATACATTTAAACATACTTGACTTATTTTTGTTATTTATCTTTAGATGTATATAAAGAGTTAGACAATTTGTATGTATTAAGTTGTCTCAATTTATTTTTGTCCCATCTTCCAATTTTTAATTAATAATTAATATACATTTTCTTGTTATTACAGAAAAGTACCATAAAAAAAGTATCATGTACATCCAAACGAAAGATTTAACAAAAACATTTCCAAATAATAATATTTTAATTGCTCTCATATTAGCAATTGGGATGTTTCTAATATTTGTCTATTTATTATTATTATTTAGAAAATTAAATCAAGATCTACTCTTTAAGTATAATAGCAAGTACAGTTTAGTCTCTGATACCTATCAAAATGAAGATCCTGTTAAGAATAATTATTAAAGAATTTTTGAAGAAAATTTAAATTTAAATATTGTTTCAAAAAATGAAAAATATTTGTAAAAATACTATAATATATATCTATAAATAAAATCTTTATCAATTCTTGGGTCTTAGTCAATATAAAATTTCATAATTCTAAATAATCAACTTTGCAACATCAAATTCATAGAAAAACCTTATTTTACAATAAGGAAAACTCTTTAATATTTCCCCTTTTATAACATAAAATTTATTGCAAAGTAAATATCTTATCAATATTTAAATATATTTATATATATATGAATAATTTTGATGATAAGAAAGTTAGTAACAAATTTATATAAATATTCATAACTTTTATGATTTACTCACTTTGATTTTTCACCATGACGTGCAATTTTGTGGTAACAAATAAAAAACACTGTAGAGATATTGTTCATTTAAATGTTGGTGGAACATATTATGATACCTTCTACGGAACCTTAGCTACAGGTGAAAGTTTATTCTTCCATATGATGTTCAGAAAAAGTAGACATAATTTAAACATGGTATTAGTTAATGAGAAAAGAATTATTGTAAGTTTTTTTTTAAAACACATTAAGATAATTTAAAAATAAAATCATTCGAAAACGAATTTCCGTTGACGCATATCCCCTCTCCCCCACCTCCTTTAATTATCTTAAAAGGAAGAATATTTTTAATATTTATATTTTAATGGACTCTAATATAAAATAAAATGCTTAAGAATATGGATTTTTTACATTTTTGGAAATATAACTATATCATCTACTTCCTTCTTAATTCTAATATATTTTATCTTTTTATCTTATAGACGGATGAGAATAATAGAGTTTTCATTGATAGAAATGGTAAAGCATTCAAATATATATTAAATTATTTTCGAACAGGTAGAACATCAATGTTACCAGAGTCTTTCGAAGAATTGAAACAATTGTACAGTGAAACAATTTTTTATCAAATCCATGAGCTTGCACATGATGTCAGTGATGCAATAAGGAGTTATCCAAAGTATGAACCATATGACTTTGCTTCATATCCAGCAATTAAATGTTCATGTAAAAAAGAATAACTATTAATAAAAAATTCTTTCAAAGACGATAATATATTTCATTTTAAAAAATATATAACATCAAACAATCGTCATTTTAATATTTAATAAATTTGTTCTTAATATATGCGTAAAAATCTTCTACTATAATTCTCCAAATACGTATTTAAACAATCTTGAAAAAAAATCTATTTATAAATATAATACCTATCTTAAAAAAACTTACTACTACCATGATATAAATCTCTTACCATATTTACATCTTTTCGAAACATTTATTTCGCAAAATATTTTAATTAAAAATATATCTTACACTGATTATTTTTATAATCTCCCTACCTTTTATAAAGCTTCTAGAAATAAAAAGAACTAAATCTCTAAGAACTTATCTATTACATCAATTGGTCCTAACCAAATTTTTTAATGATCACTAAACATAGATTTTGCCTATTTTATTTTTAAGACTCCACCCCTGTAATATAAAATAATAATATATAAATATATATATATATATATCATGGCATGTATCAACAATTTCTTCCATCATTTAATTTTTAATCTCACCAGCTTTTGACAAACGTAAATGATAAAAATTGTTGCTTCTAAGAAGGTGGATTTGGTTAAGAATTATGTTTTGTTATTGTATATATATAGATATAATATTTTTTCTTTTAGATATAATTAATATAATATTTTTCGTCAAACTTTCAAAAACTTAGTTTTAAATAATTCTATATATTTTATCAAAAATGTATCTAAATGAGGGGATGCCTATGTTAATTGATGACGATAATATAAATTATGACATAATCTATATCTCTTTAACCACATTACTCGTGATAGCTACTATTCTTATTATTATGATATTATACAAAAAAGTTAGAATCTTTAAAATCAGAAGAGTCTTGACATCAAGAAGTATGGATAGTATGTCTACAATTGTTGCCAGTATTGATACACCAATTACAACATATTCCTCTAACAAAAAAGGTGAAAAAAAATCTATCCATGGTCATTCTAGACCACCAACTCCAGTTATTATTATTGAAGATTTTGAAGGTAAATTTTTAGAAAAATTTTTCAATATACTTACTTTACTTATATTCAGAAACTGCTCATTGTTATTCAACTGAATCTTCCAGAAGGAACTCCATCACTAATTATGAGTCCGATGCTGCTTACAATTTTGGTTTTGGACAAACTTCTCCACACCTCCTCAAAGTACCATCTAAAACAACACCAAATCAACATGTTTCATTGTATGACTTCAATGATTGTATTTCTACATTAACAATTCTCAATAAATTATGATAAGAAAACTTACGTCATCATTTTTCTTAATTCTAAAAATATTTCATTTTAATAATTTATTTCATTTTTGTTTTTCTCTCCCATCAATACATCACTTTTAATAAGAACATAATAAAATTGATGTCACTTCTTTTTTTAATATTATATGAAATATGTAAAAATCTGATATTATTTTTACCAAGAAATTACTCAAACATTGTTATCCATATATTATAAACTTTAAATTGTTTGTAAGTATTCTTAATTGATATTTATATTCATCTTTGAAACAATATATATTCATAATACCCTCTTCTCATTTGTCCTGGATTTGATAGTACAAGTGATTAATACTTTTATAATTACACAGTATAGAGATCCTAAACTTATTCTGTTCCTTAGGCTTGTTTTATAGACAGTGTGAATATTCAATACTTTTGTTTTACTTAAGAATATACTAGCGCGGGTAAATCTTCCCGTACCGAACATTAAAGAGCATTGAATTAATTTATTCCAAAAAATAAATAGATGGTAATTTCTTTGTTTGAAATATTTAATAAGTGTGTTAACTCTTAAAAAGAATATCTTATGTGAATAACAATGAAAGAATTATCCAACTTGCTGAGTATAATTTTTTTTTCTTTTTAAAATTAATACATCTCTCCAACAAATTGTGATACAATGGAGAATCTATTGCAAGTTGCTTTAAAATTAGGAGTTAAAAGGTTTAAATTTTCTTTTGGAATAGATGAATTAGATAAATTGTTTGGTTATGGAATCCAATCCTGTGAGGTACAAGAGATTGTAGCTGAAGGGAATTGTTATGAAACAGAAGTAAGTAAAATTGTGATACATTTTTATTTTGTGTTTTAGTTATGTCATAAATTGTTGGCTGAATTCCTTCAAGATGAAAGTAAGGAAGATCTTAGGGCTATCTATGTGGATTCAAATAATTCATTCAATGTCGATCGCCTTCGTGAATTGATACGGGATAAATCAAAGAAAACAAATGCAAACTTAGAAAGGATTCTTGTAAAGAAACTTTATGATATTAATGAATTCTTGGATGTTATAGAAAGCTTTTTGAAGTATTGTAAAGGTATTAGAGTATGTTTACTCATTGTTAACAATGTTTGTGGAATTATTTTGTCACAGGATAAGTTATATGACGACTTATCTACGAAACGTGAATTGATAATAAAAAACTTGCATCGATTGGCTAAGAATGAAGGTTTAGCAATTTTGACGATAAATTCCTTCGCTGCTCCACTTAATAATGAAATTCGTCCATTATTGGGTAATGTTTGGGTAAATGGAATTTATAAGAGGGTTTCTTTACACCCGGATCATTTTGTGTCTGGAGAAGTGGGACAAAAGATTTACTTTGCAAGAAAATATGTTTCCGGCGATAATGTAAATTACCATGTCATAAGTAATAATATTGTACGATATCAAAGAAAGGAAAATGGAATCGAACTATTTCAAGAGTAAATACTAATTTTATATATTGTAAATTTTAATGATATAAAGGTCGAACATCTAACCAAGTATTTTCTTTTTAAGATTTTAATGTGATTTGTTGCATTATTAGTTTCTCAAAACTTATAATTAGTGTAATAATTAATATTCTTCAATAAATTTTCTGAAATATATATATTTAATTTTTAAAAAATTATTACTTTTCCTCCAAAAATGATGCATAATAATCATATGCAACAAATACGATTTCCTATGGGGCAACATAATATGAATAGCCAGGGAATGATGACCTCTACTAGTGGGTTTAATAATGGAGGACAGCAACAATCGGATTCTTCTATGCTTTCTGGAAATTTCAATAGAACAGAAAACAGAACTTTATGGATGGGAGATATCTCACCATACTGGACTGAAGATATCGTTAAAGAGATATTCAACAAACTTGGAATACAAACTGAGAATATAAAAATGATGAATGACGTTAGCAATAATAAAGTAAGTTTCTCTTTTATTTTAATTTATGTTATTTTTTTTTTCTTCAAGAAAAATGGTTATGCATTTGTAAAATTTTTTACATCAGAGATAGCTAGAAATATAATGCTTCAATTAAATGGAACACCAATGCCAGGGATAAAACCACCAGTAAACTTTAATTTTTCTTTTGCTAATTCAAATTCAACAAGCAATATTGAGTTTAATATTCTTGTTAGTGAATTACCTCCAGATTATACGGATGCAGAGTTATTTAAATTATTTGGATCCAAATATATTGGTTGTAGAGGAGCTAAAATATTAAGGAATGAAGATGGATCATCAAAATGTATGGGCTTTATTAGATTTGCAACAGAAGATGAACAAACGAGAGCATTTATTGAATTTAATCAGACAAAAATTGGTTCGTATACGATGAATTTAAGATTACCAAATCAGGGGAGAGTTAACAATTTTAGTAAACATAAACCTATGGAGACATTTCAAAATCCAACATTTTTCAGAGAAAATAATTATAATAGATTAAATGAATTTGAAAGAAAAAGGCCATATAGATATGATAAAAATTATGGACTTGAAGATAAGAGATATCACGTTGCTTTTAAGCATACTAAAAGTGATGTTTTAAGACCTTTAGAGGAGTATGATCCAAAGGTGACAAATGCTAAAATGAATTCATTGGATAGTTTTTTTGTGGAGAAGAGATTACGATTAAGATTTACACAAGATTATTTTGAAATGGTTGATGATGGATCAGGAGAGAGTGAAGCAAAAGATGCTACAGAATCGGATTCTCATACAGAGGTAGAGGATGAAGATAAAATTGAGGAGATTAAGGAATTACCTCCAACTGAGGTTGTTGAAAAAACTGAATAATATTTTTTTCTTATTTGTAAATTATTTGTAAATATTAATTGTATTTAATTCGTGAAATAATGTATTTATTTTCGAAATAAAAATGTTTAATGACGAGAACGATAACCTCCACGACTGACTCCTTCATCAGATGTATAAGCTGGTGTAGCAGGTGGATGGAATTCATATGACATTGTTTGTTCTGGTTTATTGACACCAGCTGATCTTGATGGACATGGACAATATTCAGCATCTTCACCTGGCATACCATTTTGTCCTTGCATTCCTGGTCTTCCTGGAGCACCAGCTCTTCCTGGAAGTCCTCTTGGTCCTGTTGGTCCTTGACTTCCATCATTTCCTCGTTGTCCATCAGTTCCTGGATATCCAGGTGATCCCTTCTTTCCTGTTGGTCCTTGTGGTCCTTTTTCTCCTTTCTCTCCTTTGATTCCAAGTGTTCCTGGGGCTCCTGGAGATCCTTTTTCTCCATTTTTACCTGGTGGTCCAGTTTCTCCTGGCATACCAGGATTTCCTGGATATCCAATTCTTCCTTCATCACCTGGTCTTCCTGCTGGTCCTGGAATACCTGGTTCACCTTCTGGACCAACATCTCCTGGTGGTCCCATTGGTCCTGGTGGTCCATTTGGACAGACACGACATCCAGCATTCGTATCCATTGTAACTGGTGGAGCAATTCCAGCTAAACCTGGTGCACCTCTCTCACCTGGTAATCCTGGTTCACCATCATATCCTGGCTCTCCTGGAGGTCCTGGTGGACCTGGGGGACATGTATTCTTTGCATTACATTTGCAAGCAGGTCCTGATGAAGTAAATGCATCAACACCTTGACTTTTGGCATCAGGGAAGAAAGCTTTGATTCCAGCATCTCCATAACTACTTCCTCCATAGGCATCTCTTTTTCCTCTAGAATATTGTCTTATTTTTTGAAGATTACTCCATGCTTCATGAGCTAAAATTTTAAATTCATCAGAATCAATTTTAATTTGATTATGAATATTTTGAATTTTCCAAATTAAGTTAGGGACATACAAAATACAACATATTAATGCCACAATAGAAACAGTAACGGCAAGTAATCCAATAAACCTAGTATTAGATGAATCTTTATAAATCATTGTATTAATAAAATATTTATTTCCTATAAGAAATCTTCAAAAATGAAGGAATAATAAACCTTTTATAGTATAAAATAAACAGGATTACAAAATTACTCATAATAATTATATTATAGAAAAGGAATGTTTAAGAGGACTATAATATTCTTTTGAAACTTTTTATCAAATATATTATATATATCTATTTGTTGGAGGTTCCACAATTCTGTACAAAATGTTTTCTATTACATACATTTGACAATACAAATCTTAAAGATAGTGAAGGTCGTTTAATGGTATGAATTTTATTGTACTTTTATTTTTGTGTATTATTCCAGTTTATAAATCATATCTATATTGGATTTTAATTATTAAAAGTTGTTTATAGTCTTATTAACATAAATTTTTTTAAAATATTTACTTCATAAAAATGAATCGTTAAGACATTTAAAATGGAATCTTTATTTTTTTGGTAACCCTCTTTGCCCAAGCTATTTTTGTTGCATTGAATGGAGGGTATCTCATAAAGAGAAAATTTTCAAACCATAATGTTCTATGTAAAACTGCTTTTTCATGGGAAAAAGTATCGAATGAAAATTTACCATGATATCTTCCAAATCCAGAAGCACCTACACCTCCAAATGGTAATGATTCACAACTCATATTGAGTAAAAGATCATTAACAAGGAAACTTCCGGATGATGTGTTATCAAGAACTTTTTTAACATTATCATTTGAATTGGAAAATAAAAATAATGATAATGGTTTTGGATTTTTCTTAACAAAAGCTATTGCTTTACTAATAGATTCACATGAAATAATTGGGAGAACTGGAGCAAATAATTCTTCAGACATTACAGAATCATCCTCCTTAACATTATCAATAACAGTAGGTGGTATAAATAAATTATCTCTATCACAAGAACCACCAATAACAACATCTCCATTCGTATTATCAATTAATCTTTTAATCCTATCAAAATGTCTTTGATTAATTATTCTACAATAATCGGGACTTTCTTCAATCTTATCCCCATAAAATTCTTTGATACTATCTTTTAAAACTTGAATAAATCTTTCTTTATTTTTATTAACCATTAATATGTAATCTGGAGCAACACATATTTGTCCACAGTTAGTTAATTTACCCCATATAATTCTTCTTGCTGCAATATCAATATCAACATCCTCATCAACAATAACAGGAGATTTACCACCTAATTCCAATGTAACAGGTGTTAAATTTTCTGCAGCAGCTTTATAAATTAATTTTCCAACAGTATAACTCCCTGTAAAAAATATGTAATCAAATTGGTTTTTTAAAAGTTCTGTTGTTTCTTGAGGACCACCTGTAACAATTGATACAACATCTTTATCCATATATTTTGGTATTAATTTTGAAATTAATTCAGAAGTATGAACTGATAACTCTGAAGGCTTTAATACAACACAATTTCCTGCAGCTAATGCACCAATCATTGGACCTAATAATAATTGAACAGGAAAATTCCATGCTCCAATAATTAATACAACACCAAGAGGTTCTTTTTTTGTATATGCTCCATCAACAGCTTGAAGAATATTTTTATTAACTTTTGTTGAAGACATCCATGATCTTAATTCATGAAGTGTTTGATCTATTTCTCCAATTAAAAATTGTGTCTCATATAATAAAACTTCTTGCTCACTTCTATGCAAATCTTTCCATAATGCTTGAACAAAATCCTTTTCATTATCTTCCAATAATTTCTTTAATTGTTTTAATTGTTCCTTTCTTTTTTCATAACATAATGTTTCACCTTTATTGAAATTATCACGTAATCTATTAACTATTTCTTTACTGTTCATCACTGTCTCTATAAAATAATATATATTGATTATCAACAATTAAAAAGAAATATTAAACGGTAGGCAGAAAACTTATTTTAAGAAAATGTTAATAAAATCAAAATATTATTCTTAAATACATAAAACATATACATATATATACAAAAGTTAATAATTTATGTTTCAATTTTATCTTTGTAATATAGAGAAGAAAATTCCGTGTTGATAAAAAATTCTCTAGTGTGTAGTTTGACCTTTGATACTCTCCTCCTTTAAGTCAATATTGACAGTCTTTGGTGTTAACTTCTTACTAATTTTATCGTATGCTTCAATATACCTCTTCTTGTCTTCCTCATCAAAAGGACATGAAACATCACCAAACAAGATTCTGGGGTGAGCTCTCTCCATATACTTTCTAATCATAAAATCTCCAAGAGCTGTCTTAGCATAACATAAAAATCTTAATAAAAAGTATTTTGCCGAAGGTCTCGTATCAACTTGACTACATAAAATATTATCCATAAATTGATGGAGATAATTCCCTGGCATCAAATACCCGTCAAACGTTCCTGATGATGAGATAACACGTTGAACCAAAAAGTTTGTCCATGGTGTTTGATAAATTAGATCATTATTAAGAATTCTTAATTTATCCATATACTTCATCATTGTTTCTGTTGAATGAATATTCTTACCTTTTGGAAGTATTTCGATATAATAGAACATCCAAATGTAAGCACAGACACGATCCTCCTCCAAGAAATTAATTAATTGTTCATTTACATCAGTATGATATTTGACAATTTGTGGAAATGATTCACGTGATAACATGTTATTTTGTATAAATATATCAGCAATTAAATCATCGATAATTAGACAAGAAAATAGAGGTAAGAATTTAGTATATATCTCTGGGTTAACATCTTGATTACCTTCAAATGCTTCATCCGTTGTCATTAACTCTCCGCTATAAACTATTGATGCTGCTTTATGTGCACATGATCCTAAATGCAAAAGTTTAATCAGAATATGCAAAACATGTTGATCCCGAGGCATTTTATGTTTTGTTGCAGCATTTTCAGCAATTATTTTTATTGCATAATTGCATATAAAGTTTATTATATGTGGATCTGAAGCAATCATTGACATTTCATAAAAAAATTCAATATCATTTAAAGACCTGTAGCTTGGATCTTTTGTGTTCTGTTTTGATGGTTCAAAGATAGCTCTTATTTTTGATAACGTTTGAGTTTCAAGTTGCCGATCACGTACACAAGTATCCATAATATTGAGAAATTGTGATATTAAAATCTCTTCAGTCATTGGCTGTCTTCTTTCAAATGCTACAACCATTACTTCAACTTTCAATGAACAATAATGGAAACATCCCGTTTCAACAAATCTCTGTTGTATAAATGACATCAAATGATCGTACAATTCCATACTGTCATTCGACATATTGGCTAATAATTGAACTTCTCTCCAATTCTTCCTTGCTCTTGATGTTTCAAAGTTAAAAAAATTCAACGCATTCGAATCCAAATACATAGCTATTTTTTCTTTCTTTCTTATGTATTCATCAATAACCTTCAAACATTCTTCCTTATACAATTCTACATTAACAAACCAAATTTGTTGCTTAACAGTGATACAACAAGCATCGTAAAGTTCCTTATTTTCCATAATCTCTTCTAGATAATTTTGA
The DNA here is from genome assembly GCA_000941615.1 of Parastrongyloides trichosuri. Classification (NCBI taxonomy): domain Eukaryota; kingdom Metazoa; phylum Nematoda; class Chromadorea; order Rhabditida; family Strongyloididae; genus Parastrongyloides; species Parastrongyloides trichosuri. Next base: position 50,939 of record LM523241.1, read on the forward strand.
TTTACTTTCTCTGCATACTTTAACGATTCAAGAACAATAGGTTTAATACAAGGAACTTTATGTAAATCAAAAAATCTATCAAGAATTTTTTCAATCTTTATATGTGATTCATAACATCTGACACTTCCTAAAACTCTAATAGTTTCAATCATCTTTTCTTCCAAAGCCTTAAATATCTTCTCATGAATTCCATGTCTTCTAAGTCCATGATAATCTAACATTTGAAATATCGGATCCAAAGGTGTAGGCAAACTTATTCTACATGCTTTCTGTACAAAACTAATTGTTTCTCGAATGTCCCTCGCTTTTCTTGCATTACTAATACTTTTAGCAGATATCAATGTCTTTCTTTCAAGTTCTTCCGAATATGAAAAGGGATCATTCTCTGTACTCATTTTTCTGAAAAAAATAGGTTAGTAAAAGTAATTAGAATAAAAATTAAAAAACCATTGCAACAGTTGACGCGCAAAATGCTTAGTAGTGACATTTTTCTAAAAAGTCATCTTCGTGAGATAAAATCAACTTTACTCAAAATCTTGAAGAATTATCAATGAAGCCATTTACTTTAATCCTTTATTACATATAGATGAAAAATATTAATATATAATAATAATAATTTAATAAGAGAATAAATATATTAATAATATAACAATTGTAAATAAATTTTGTAATATGTTAGCTATTAAATGACTGTAGTAATTTGATAATAAAATGATTAATATTCTTTGTAAAATAAAAAATTAAATATTTCTCAATTTTTAATGAAATTAGTCGTATCAAGTTTTATCCATTTTTGGTTGAATCAACTCACATGTATCATGTAAAAAATGAAACAAAAATAACATTTTTGACTCTTGCATTGCAATTCTGTTTCTTTTCATATATTCTCCCAGAACTTATTTGTTCGTTATTATCAATTACTATGAATATATTAAAAAATTACACAATTCATAGTAAAAAAAATTAATTATTAAAGTTTTCATTGGTAATTGATATAAAATAATTTCTTTAAAATAAAATAAAATGGAAAACGTTAAAAATTTTCAAAAAAAACAGAAATATCATACCAGATTTAACAAAATTTGTTTTTGGAGATTCTCTTGAGGCCTGGTGAATCTTCACCACCTAAGGGTTTGGTGATTCACCAGTGTTAAGTCAGGAATTATTTAAAAAGAATAACACGTTAGTTTGAAAATCAAATGATAAATATTTCTTAAATTTTTATTAGTAAGAGATAAAGATATTATGATATAATCAATTTATTTTTGTACAAAATTTTTTTATTTATTCTTGTTATCTCCATACTCTGGACAATCAGTAGGTACTTTTTGGATGTTGCTAAATAACATTTTGGCAAGTCTTAATGAATCAGCTTTATTCATCATTTCTGGAGCTTCAACAAGTGGTTTGTCATCCATTTGCGCAGCAAAGAAGACAACAAGCTTTACAATATTCTCCATTGTAGGCTTCTCATCCAGATTTTTAAGCCTTAATATTGCTGCATTCACTTCATACGCTAATGATTGGAGTTTTTTAGGATCCATTAAATGTCCAAAGGGTGATGTTTCAGGATTATCAAAAGCTAACAGTGCAAAGGTTTCCTCCATTACTGGTATACAATTTGAATTGGCTTCAGCAATAGGGATGATATGTTGCTGTGCAAAATCCATCGCCTCAACTGTTTTTTTTCCTCTTATTAATTCAGTTAATTCTTGTAATCTTAACAAAAAGTATAACTCTGAGTTTTTTTGAAAAAATTCTGGTAATGTCTCTTGAATTGTACTAATTGCTTCCCCAATTTTTGAGGCTGATATCAGAGAACGAATTTTCATTCTTTCAGGTAAAGATTCATACATTTTTACATTAAATGGTCTTCCAATCTCTTGGCAGAAGGATTCTGCTGCATCAAGATATCCTGATTTAATCATATAATCAAGTATCAATTCTTCTTGGTACTCCTCAGCTATTCTGTTATCATATATAAGTCTCTGTTTTTGAAGCCATCCCATATCTATAAGAATAAAATAAAGAGTAAAAATAATATTCGTCCCCTCTACTACCTGCATCTTTCCTTGGCAATGGATTATTCTCACGTGGTTTGACAAGCTCCCTAAGAAGCTTGAATGGAGGATATCCTTGTGTATAGTCCGTTCTTGACGAATTAGGGACAGGCGGAGGTGGCATTCTCCGCTTCATAAATGATAATGTTTTATGGGAAATCAACTATTATTATATAGTAAATAATATGTGTGTGTTTTGTTTTCTTCAATGAGATATTGGAAAGATGCTACTAAGGTTATTGTCCTATATGGATTTCTGGACTTTAAAATTAAATTTCTGAGATAGATAATTAGTTTAATAAGAAAAAAGTTTTATAAAAAGATTGAGAAGGAAGAATAGATGGCATAAATAAAGTTAAAGATAAAAAATTAACTATGTCTAACATTACAATTGATTAAGTAGAACAGTTAACTGATCAAAAATCATATGTTTTTGAAAACAAAGTTTACTATTAGTGCATTAAATCTTTTATGAGTAAAAGTTTTCCATTGTGAAAGTAATTATTGATATTTAATAAATAATTTTAATAAAACATTTTTTACCAAATAAAAATGGGAAGTAGTGAAACGTTTTATATAAAAATTGAATTGGGAATCATTAAAGTATTGAAGTTATTTTTGTAGAGCGGATTATCTGTGATAAAAGTAGTTCATTTGTCATCATTTTTACTATAGAAAAAATATTTTAATTTTGTTTTAAATAACTAGTAATATATATTTAAATTATTCTATCGCATAAAATACAATTCGTTGTAAGGATTGAAACTGTGAACGAAAAAAATAACATATGATGTATGGAAATGAATTTATTTTCAATTTCATAAACATCTCATTCTACAAAACAAGATGAATGTAAGTAAAGCATATTGAATAGAATTGATACTTCAAACTGATAACTGCAATTACCACATTTATCATATTATACGAAAAAGTTATATAAATGAAACTTTTACAAGTAATATAAAGTCCGTAACTACCGCTGTATATGAGGTAGATCTTGAAGATAGTATCATTGAAAATTATTATTAACTTTTATACTAAATATTTTATATTGATGAACATCTTTTTAAATACGTCATATTTTAGTAATAAAAAAAATGTATACTTCTTTCATGAACGAGTATTTTTTCATCTGTAAGAACCGTAGTAGTATTATACATTAAAAAATAAAGCTTAACATTCTTGTAATTAATAAATAGAAAAATTATCATGTAATGAGTTTATTTAATTTATCATGATATGTTATTATATATATATCAAAATAATACACATGTGAACAATGTGTTTACAATACAAATTGATAAAGACAAATTAAAAAATCATTACAAAAAACTCATATCTATCTATTCTACTTAAATCATATCATAAAATTTTAAAAAAAGGGTTGGATAGTTGTGTATATCCTAATACCACCTATTCCCAACTCATCTTTGATGAGTTTCTCAACTTTTCTAAAGTTTCCTGGGAAAGTGGCATTAATGTCATTCCTATAGTGGTGAATGAGAGCCCAAAGAACCATCACATACTGTGATGTCTTCTGAATGGACAATGCCCTATGTGCACGAAGGTTAAGGAGAGCCTTCTTCATATCAAATTTGCCACCAGCATCTAATACATCAACAAGATGCAAATACAATGCAAGGACACCTGATCTCCCAACTCCATTATTACACTGGATCATAAATTTCTTCTTTTTAAAGGAAGAATTAATAAGATCACAGAAATGGATGAACTGTTCGATGTAAACAGGGACACCTAAAAAAATACAATTAATATTTCAAAATAATTATAATACAACATACCTTCATCTTCCCAATCTAAAAAGTGCAGAATTCTAAATTCATGCTCTTCTAAAGGATCAGACTTATTCTTGGAGATACCAAACAAGCCAGCCTTTGCACCTTTCTCGTTCTCGGTCATACCACCAATATTTTCTATGGTGTACCCTCCGAACGTTATCATGTCTCCATCTCTATCAGGATAGTATTTATACCACATATCCTTAGCTAATTCACAATCCCTAGATAGAATTACTACTCCAGCAAGTTTTTCCTTGAATATTACATCAAGTACTCTACTGCAACGATTTTTCAATGGAGCCTAAAATGAAGTTATAAAAATGAAATAAATATATTTAAACTTACTTGACAGAGAATCATTTTTCTTTCAACGTTTCCTATTTTATAGGAGAATTCATTAGCGTGAAGGAAGTTTTTGTATCTATCATTCTTGATAGTCAAATCAACTCCTTCAACAGCATTAGCATCGAGACATGGGATCTCATAAAATCTCATACAACCAAAATCTTTTCTAAATTTTACGGATGAGAAGGTTGGTTGATTTGGAGTTGGCTTGAAGGAAGCTTTTGCAGCAGCTTCGTCTCTCTGCTGAAGTTTTGATACTTCAGTGAACTTTGTGATGCTGGATGGATCAATGTTTTTGGGTTTGAGAGCTTCAAAGTCGGCGATCAATGAATTTAACTTCCCCTTATCCATTTCATTGAGGTAAAACAAGAAGTATTTAATTGGAGCCATGCATGGAGTCTCTCTTAAATTGAAGATGTAGAGAGAGTAGTCATACCTTTTAAAGAAGTATGCTACCATGGCATCATTTTGAAGAATTCTCCTCTTCACAAAATAGTCAACAAGTGCTGCAAACAGGTACGACATATCCAATCCGGATAAAGAACCACCATGGATTTGGCTCCTGATTCTTTTAATAATCAGCATAACATCCCACTCATCCTCATTTTTAACATTTCTCCCTTTTTCCAAAATTTCGACGACAGCAGCAAAGTAGGTGAACAGGAACACTCCCGATATTGGTTCAACTCTTGAATGAACAAGAACTGTCCCTCCACCAGCAGCAAGTGAGACAGAGTTGTAAAGTTCAACTAAATGTCTAGGTGACATTGCTGTGCTTCCATGCTTCCATCCATGAACAACATATAAAGAGATGTGTTCAATTTCTTCACTATCACCTTGAGTCAGCTCCAAACTAAAGGCTCTTGCGATAGCTACTGACATATCACTGACTCCATAATTTCTGACAGTGATATTTCCAAAAAAGTTTATTACAGCTGGCCAATAAGGGATGTAGGATCCATTGGGATCATAATCATTTTCATAAGTGATGGCAACGATTGCCTTGACTCCTTCATTCTTAATCATGCTCCAAAAATCGTAGATGTCATTTGATTTTGGGTTCTATAAAAAATTAAAGTTAATGAATCATAAATATTTTAGACTTACTTCGCTGATGATGTAGCGTCGTTTCTGAAGATAATGAAATATCTCATGGGCTCTGAACCCATATTTGGATGTGCCATCTTGAGGCTTTATCAATGTACTATCATACATAGACAAATCCAATTCAACACCCATATCCGAGGAGTCACTAGTCTCTGAAGATTCCTTTTTAGGTGCCTTCTTTGGCATATATTTTGTGTCCTCAATAAGTTTATCCATATATCTAAAGTCAAATCCTTTGAGAAATCTCCAATACTTATAAACCTTTGGATATCTCAATGACAGTATCACCTCCCAGATTTTATGGTAAATGGCTTTCCTGTAGATTACAGCCAATATCATAAGGACAATCATTGCAACACCAGAAGGAATAGTTGTTCCAAGAAGAATAGCCAACTGCCGCTTCCTCTGTTTTTCTAACTCTAATTTTCTTTCTCTTTCAACCATATCTTTGAACTTCTGGGTTGATGATCTTATTGAACTGTAGTCAGGATCT
>LM523242.1:0-56000 GCA_000941615.1 Parastrongyloides trichosuri
GCAAACCAATTATGTGATACTTCATGAGATAGAACCAATGCAATGTTAAAGGCTTTTAAACTATCCGTTGGTTCTTTAGGGTCAAGTAAAAATAATCTTTCGATATAAATCATTAGACCATTGTTCTCCATGGCATCATTTCCAAAGAAAGGTACATATATAATATCCGTCTTTGATAAAGAAAATGGAAGACCAAGAAAAAAAAAGAGTAAAGAATTCTGTACATTGAACAGCAATATCGAGACCAAATTCAACTTGTGTTTAATTTCCAGGAATCGCATAGGCACGATAACGTGTACCATCAAAGTTCTATTCTGAAAATAGGTATATATATAAAAAATGTACTAGTTTAAATGAAGACTTACTTTGATACAACGAATTTCACCAACAACAAAGGCTACAAGATATGCTGGCATGTTTTCACCAACAACAAAGGCTACAAGATATGTTGGCATGTGCATTGTTGATTCAAAATTGACTATCTTATTTCCATCATCCATTCTATAAATATTCTTAAGTCTTGAGTTTGATAAGGCTGAAAGGTCTTTCTTAATTTGAAGACTAATTTCAAAAGTAGCTTTGGAAATTGGTTCATCGAAACAAGGAAAAGCATTTCTGGCATGTACACTTTCTAAATCATTATAAAATGGTCTATAGAGAAACCATGTGGGATTATATTAAACTTGACATAGAATTTGGTTCTTAAGTCTATACTTTCTTTCTCAATTGGTTCAGGTAAATAAATCTTTATTTGTTCTGTCTTTCTCAACATTTCATAATCTAATAATTTGCATTCTTTCCCATTGCAAGTTACAGGAGAAATACCTAAAATAGTCATGTTGTATCCATGAAGTTGAATATAATCTAAACAAAAACTAACCAATCTTTTGTAAACCTTTTTTAAACATACCTTCTAAATATTGTTCTTATCATTTCTAAAGTCCTATATCTCTTTGTTATCATTTTACTGATGACAATGGAACAAAGTTTTTCCAGAGTTGAGAGAATAAAAACTTAAGAAAAATGGGGACAAATAGTATTCTAAAAGCATACTTAAGTATTTCCAGCCGAGACAACAAATTTTTTTTTTTATCAAAATTAACACTAAAAAAAGTACAGCTTAATCTTAAAAAGGACAAAATAAAGATAAAGAAAAAAGAAATTATAATTAACACAATTAAAAAAGTGAACAAAGAAGCTAGCTCCAACCAAAAGAAAGCTAACTCCACCAACAAAAGAGCCAATTCCAACGAAAAAACCTGCTCCAACAACAAAAAAAATAATTCCAACAACGAAAGGACTATCTTCACCAATACAACCATTCACCACTACAACAAAATCTATAGAAGAATATCCAGATGTTAGTGAAGAAAAATCTAGTGATGAAAGATAAAGATTCAAGCAATGGAAAAGAAACTCCAAAAGGTAGTGAAGAAGATGAAAGTTTAGGTGATAAAGAAGAAGGTCCAGACGATAAAGAAAAGATTTCAAATTATAGTGAAGAACTTCCAGATGATAAGGATAGTGCTTCAAACTATTAGAAGGTTTAACTAATAAAAAAAGTTTAAATTTCAAGAATGAAGAATATTCTGCAGAAATATAACATAATTTTTTAATTAAGAAGTTTCGAAAGGAAACAAATTTATATAAATATTAAACTTTTCAAAAAGATTAAATTTTTTTTTAAATAAACAAATTTATCAAACTTATTATTTTTTTTGTGTGTATGGAAAGAGAAAACAATTTTATTAACAAAATCTTAACTTCACAAAGTAAGAATCAGTGATTAGTTGAATACAATATTTTCAATTATTATAATGTTACATTAATTACTATACAAAAATTGCTGAAAACATGAGTGTAATGTTACCAAACCAGAAATCTTTTAAATACTCTCTCAAATACAAACATTTCAATTCACACATCTCCAATAATAAATAAATTCTACGAATAAAACAAAATTATTAAAAACTTTTAATAATAAGCAGGTGAATCTCTTTTATTACTATGAAACGGCGAATTAAAGTATACTTCTCCGTTCCTTTTCCCATTTTCAGGAGTTGGTTTGTAAGGACCAGAATTTGAATTTTCATTTGAAAGTGTATTACCTAACCCGTATAACTCTCCATTGATAACCTCTAATGTTTCTTCCCAATTTTCACTAAAAAACTTTTCTTTTAAAGCAAAATATGCGTTTCCTGTAAGAAGAGAATCAGAACCAGCCTGATGTTGTGCTCCATATCTTTCTATATGAAGCATAGCTGCGACTTCTTGAAGACCTCCTCTTAAGTTAACACTTGTAGGTCCAGGTTGCATTAGGAGACATTTAATATCGATTATTGTAGGAAAAAGTCTACGTAAAAGTTTAAAAAATTCCTTTTCATCCGATGGTAGTTGACGTGTAAGGACGGCACGAATAAGATAACCGAAATCGTACCCTGATGAAAATGTTAGCCAATTTATGTTACTATCTGTCAATAATCCACAAGTTGTCAGAAGTTCACCAAAATCATGCATTGATATTCCATTTACCTAAAATTATAAATATTAAAGTTAATAATAATTATTAATATTAAATAATTACCTTATGTTTTGGAAAGTTAATCCCACAATTATTAAGAAGATCAATAGATTCTGTTGAATACATGTCATCTTGTAGATCAAAAACAAAATTGAATTGAAAAACAGGATTACCAGGAGGTAATTCACCTTTAAAATTCATAAATGTTAAACCAACTTGAATTAATTTAAGCATATTAACATTACATGATACTTGTTGATAATTAAAATCCTCCTTTTTTCTAAAAGGACCAACTGGTGTTGCAACAACTCCTGGAAATTCAGTATCCATTCCTACATAATTGTAATCCTTTATAATTCTACATATTTTGGCTCCTTCTTCAATGAGATTATGTCTCCATACATCGATGATTGTTATGCTTTTATTTTTTACGGCTTCTCTGGCTGAGGTCATTTTTTTGTGTAATTTTTGATCAGTTAGTGGTTAGTAATAATTTTAATAAAAGAAAAAAGTCTAGGTTCGATAACAAAAAACGTAGTTGTTTATAATTAAAGAATCAACTGGCACCTTGGATTTAGATAACGAATAGATTTTTTTCCAACAAGACTTTTCTATTCGCGCTGAGAAATGCACTAGTTATTGAATAAAATTTTAGTTAACTACGTCTTTCAATAAGTTCGTCCAACTTTTATAGAAAATTATACGACATCTGTTTGATTGTATAAAGCCATACAGCTTGCATTTACAAATTATCAAAAATGCTTCACTGTCAAATCAGTCATTACGTTTGCTTCTTAAATTCATTGACATAAGGATGTATTTTACTCTTTTTCTCTTATATTAATTTCTTTTTTTTTCCCTTTGGTAGGTTAGAAATTATAAATAATGCTACCACTTATTATGGAGAATAATCTTGTTATTATATATAAAAAAATATATTCACGCTTGTTTCCATGTCAACAAATTATTTTAAATATCATCATTAAAAATTATATAATGTGTCTAGTAAAATAATTATATGTATCATTAAAATTATAAATTATGTTCATTTGAATAAATTTTGTAATATTAGACATTAATATGCGTTACTATATATTTTTTTTTTTTGTGATAACAAATTTTGCATGTAAAAATTAAAGGATTTGTGATATTAAATTATGACATCAAAAATCAATTCAAAAGAAATATGATAATGCTTTTTATTAAATATAGAATATATATCAATCAGTAAATACAGTGGGTGATGTATAAAACTAATTTTAATAAAAAATATTTATAAAATAAATAAGTGCATTGGCTTTATTTTTTTTTTAAACATTTTTATAATTAATAATGTCAAAAATGCACCACACAGTTGGAGAAGGAGAAGAAAGAGAACAGATATTTAAAAATTTTATGAAAAATAAATCTATCCGACAACTTCCCATTCATCTCCATTAATAGTATCCTGACTCCTTTGTTTAAAAACTTTTTTATCTTTTTCGCTGTCACTATTATAAATTAAATCTTCAGACTCAACAGTACTAGGAGGAGAAACATTACACTGAAAGGTAATAAAATAAAAATAAATATTTAAAAAATTTGTTAGTAAAGCTCAAAATATAAATTATGATAATAAAAAGTATTAAATAATTAGCAAAATGTCTTTTTGACTATTTTTTTTATACCTTTTGAGAAGCACTTTTGTTTTTAATCTTTTTGTTTTCTTCATAATAAGCGGCTACATATTGATCTATATCAGTTAATTGTTTATTCTAAAAATTAATTATTTTTTTTTGTTATCAAGATATCTAGAAACTTACAAGTTGGGTTAAAGCGTGTTTGTAAGCTTGATTTGTTTGTGTTAGTTCTTTAACATCATTTGAATTGGGAACTTCTTTGATTACAATCTTCTCAACAACTTTCTCTACAACTTTTTCAACGACTTTTTCTACAACTTCCTTTTCACCGGATTTAATTTTTAAGCCATCAACAGATTTTGATAACCATAATTTGAATGTTTCTGGTTCAAAGGATTTTGGAGCTGTTAAGCATTTTTCACTATACTTTGATAATACTTCTGATGTTAATGAAATAATAAATTGAATTGAAGCAGCTGCTTCAGCTTCTGTTTTTGCTATAGCCTTTTCACAATTTTCTTCAGCTTTCTTTACAGCATCTACAATATTTTCATTAATTTTGACAACTTCCTATAAAAAAAAATAAAATAATTATAAATTATAAATAAAATATTATTAGTAGAAAAAAATGCAAACATCGATTTGCGTACATTAAATCTTCGGCTAGCTTCTGCTAATTCTTTATCAGAATTTTTAGAAGAAGAATTATCTTTCTAAAAGATGGACAAAAAATTAATAGACTTGTATTATATCAAAACAAAAAAAAAACATTCACTTTACTTACCTTTTCCTTTAATTCTTCTATTGTTTTCTTTAATTCAAGAAGTTCCTTTCCTTGATTAACATTTCTATGTATTAATTCTCTGTTAAGATCCTTCAATCTTGTTGTTTCTTCATTCTTTTGTGCAATATCATTTTGTAATTTCATCCTAAGTTCCTTAGCTTTTTCACTATACTCAGCAATTTCATTATGATTCTCCTTATGCTTTTGAATAGTTTCAGAGAGTGCAGCAATTTTTTCATGTAAACTATCCTGCTCTTTAAGACTCTCTCTTAATCTCTCATTCTCTTTTTTATTTCCATCCAATTCCATTTCTAATGTATTAATAGCTCTTTTCATTTCATCTAATGTCTTTTCAAAACTAGATTTAATCTTTTCAGTATCAACTTTGTATGCTTCAAATTGTGATTTTACATTCTCTGTTTCATTGGCACTCTTTTGAAGTGTCTCATTTTCTTTAGCCATAAGCTCATTTACTCTATTTTGTAATTCTTTAACTTGAACCTCAGTTTGATTATACTCATTTGTAATAATTTGAACTTCATTAACTAATCTAGCTTTAGCATGTTCAGCTTCAAGATACATACGTTCATAATTTTTACTCTTATCAGAAACCAAAGCAAATTCATTATGAAGTCTATTGATTTCATGATTACAATTTTCTAACTGTGCCTTAAATGCATTAACACCATTCATATAATCATTATTAAGTTTACCAAATTCATTTTGTATCGTTTCAAATTGTCCTCTAAAATAATCACGTTCCTTCTCAACACTTGCTACTTTATTCTTAAGGTTATTTATTTCACCATCATTTCCAGCATTTGTGGTGAGACGTGTTCTACAAATATCATCAAGAATATTATATTTTGCTTCAAATTCAGATAATTTTGTCTTTAAATCTTCAATTATTTTTTCCTTTGAAGCTAACTTTTCAATAGTCTTTTGATTTTCAACTTCTTTCTTAGAACTTTCTTTTAACTTGGCAATGATAGTATCTTTTTCTTTTGATTGTTTTTCAAATGATCCAATCTTTGAGTTACAATTAGTTACAATAGATCTAAGTTTATCAAGTTCATCAGTTATCAAAGATATACATTTTTCAGATATTCCATCAATACCTATTAAGTAATTGAAAGCATCATTAACATCATTCATTGGAACATCAAGAGATTTTTTTACTCTTTTAGGTTCTACTTCTTGTTGTGTTGTTTGAGTATCAATTATCTTAATAAACTCTTCATCAACCTTCATAGATTTTTCTTTGATATTTTCAAACTTTTTATTTTTTTTAGAATTTCCTTGTACTTTTAATGGAGAGGAAGGAGCAACATTCTCTTTTGAAACAACATTTTGTGTTACATCATTTTTTTGATTCTTTTTCTTATTTGTTGTAACTGGTACTTCCTCCTCCTTATTTTCAATCTTAACATCATTCTTAACTTCAGGGATAACTGGTTTTGAAACATTTTTAACATCTTTAGTATCATCCTTCTTTTCTACTTTCTTTCCTTTATGTTTCTTACTCTTCACATTCTTTTTCTTTTCCTTTTTAGTCTCTTCTTCAAGAAGGGCTTCTAGTTTTTCAAAAGCCTAAAAAATTAATAATAAAAAATACATTAAATAAGAAACTTACATCCTCACTACTTTCATTCTTATTTTCATTTTTTTTTGTAAAAAATATAAATATAACAATACCTAGTAAGATAAGAGGTATGACAAGAAAAAAATTAACCATTTTTTAAGATAAGTAATGTTGACTAACCCAATATTCCGGAAATAAATCTATAGCTAAACACGTGTCACAGACAAATTTATATACCCGAAAATTGTGTAGCAAATACCTAAAATGATTAATTAAATAATTTGATAAAAAGGAATAAGACAAAATCAAATTTTTTAATATGCAGAAAGATATATTATATCAGTTATATTAACGTCTTTTTAGAATATTAAAAATCATTACACATCGAACGGGGTAACTTTTTACAAAGTGATTTTAAAGTGCTATTTCAAAGATTAATTGTTTCATCATTTTTACATCTTTTTAAAAATCATTTTAATAAAATAAATGGATTTGAAAATATTATTTGCATATAATTAAATAAAAAAAAAATTATGATTAATAATATTATTAAAATCAGTAACAGTTAAGCCATGATTGTACACACAATGATATAAAAATTTTTCCTATTAACTTTTTTGTGATATAAATTGTTAATACAAATATACCAAATGATACGAACGTGGAACTATCTCTATCTTTTATGTAATAAGAAATGTATATTTTACTTTTTGCCAAATGCCAACACACTGTCGTATCTTTCAAAACTGTCACAGACTAAAAATATAAACTAAAAAATGCATATTTCTTTTTGCGCTGATTAAAGGATGCTGTCACGGAAAATTAGTTAGCCTTTAAATATTTTAAATATAAATATGACCTTGTTTAACAATAAATAAAAAAAATGAAGAGATTTTACAATTTTACAATAAATTTGTATAATAAAAAAAAATTATATTATCAATTTGGGGTGTCTTTTTTGGAAAGCAGAGTACATGATGTGAGTTGTCAGTAAAAAATATATAGATAATATTATATATATATATGATGATAGTAAAAGAAAGCTTGAAAGAGATGTAATTGTAACATAATGTTTAAACTGAAAATAAAAGAGGCCTTTGTAAAACGCGGCTATATATTATATAATAAATGAATAAAAATATTGATGGATTAGTTTGAGGATAATTGTTTTTTATTAATATAATTTTAAAAATGGATATATATGGTAATATGAAAAATTATATTAAATATTTCCTTTTTTGGAGGTAATTATATCTTTCTTCACTTTAAGTTACATACTAAAGAATAGAGGGTGACAATTTCCAAAAATATTTGTGCGGTAAAAACGAAATATAATTCGTTCAGAGAGTACTTTTTTTATTTTATTGTCAAAAATTTATAACAAAATTAATTTATTCTTTCTATACAATTTTTGTTAATATTTGATTTTCAATATTTTTATCTTTCTATTAGAATAAACTTTTACTTTTCTTTTTCAAATTGAATAAATGATATAAGCTTTATTATTATTTTTTCGTTGTTGGGGTGCATGTCGAGTTTACATTCCAAATTATAATAATAAAAAATTTTTTATGTTATGTACAATAATATTTAATGTCAATGAATTTTACGTGCAAGTTAAAAAATTATTTTAATTTTGTTATTTTAAAATAACCCATTTTTTTTTATTATTTCAACTGACTTATTTTTTGGTCACAAAATTATTATCAGACATTAGTTTTTAAAGAATAATTTAAAAATTATTAAGATTATTTTATAATTTACAGACTATAAACAGTCTGATCATATTACAATTGTCACATGTGTTTTATACTTATAAGGGCCTATTGCATTGGTTGTAATATAAAAATGTTATGTTTCTTCCTTCACTTTTGATACATTTAACTTTTAATTGTGTTTTTATATTTCTTGCCAATATTATTAGATCCAATCAACAAATCTTTTATGTCACGTGAAAGTATATAATTTTTTGATTCTAATTCATATGAAAGTACAAAGCTTTTTGTTGTAGTAAATAACAGTGAGAAAGACTTATATTATTTTCTCTGAATATATATTTATTTAGCCGTTTACTATAAAATTATTCCAAAATTATCAGCTAAACAGCTGACAAAAGCACCCTTTTTCTTTTCTCTTTTATTTTTCAGTATTATAATAAGATAACACATATATATATATATATATTCTGTTCTATATGATTCTTTTAAAACTACATCATAATTAAAGATAATCAATAGCCTTGGATTTAGTTTTTCAACACACATATGACTTGTTTATAATATTCCATCTACAATTTCTTTCAATCAATTTTCGTTTTTTATACAATTTCTAGCTTTTATCATTGTACCATTTATCTATATATATTTTACTTTTTAGTTATCACGTTACTAAGCAATCTGGGTAACTTATTTTACCAGAAGAATTTTTTTTACCAAAATCTATTATCTTTTCATACACGGGTGAAAGAGACGCTTTGTATAATCGTATGAAATATTATTTAATTTTAACTTACCACAACTATTAAATTTCACGTATATTTTAAAGACGTAATATTTATTATTATTACGTACACAAACCACGAAAAATCTGCTCAATAATCACATACATCTTTCAATATAAAGTTTTGATTTTAATATTTTTTGTTAAAAAAATACAATACTTTTATTGAAAACCGGAAATCGTGAACTATTATAAAATATTTTATATATGCTTGAATTTTAGCTTACACAAATAAAGGAAAGACAAACAAAATTTCTAGGAACAATTTGAATGGTTGAATAATTTTAATTTTAAAAATCAAAGGTTGATGAAGAAGGGAAATTTTTTTTGCTTCTACTATTTTTATAGTTAAAAATAATATAATTGATTTTACCTTTAATCTAGTAATCAACTAATGATAAGTGATTTGAAGTTCAATTTTACTATTACTTTTAAGAGAGTATTAATTTTTAAAAAAATTATTTTTGTCAAATTCATGTTGCTATGACTGAATTGACAGAAAAAATTATCAATTATTATGTTTTGAAGTTTATGCATAGAACGTTTCAAAGTCTTGTTGCTGCTCGTGATGGTCCAACAGTGAAAACAAAATGTTCTCCACTTAAAAATAGTTGGTTTCAACTGGAAGTCGATGAGATTGGTAGTGTTGCTAGTGTTATAAAACAACGGGTTAGAAAGTAAGTTTCACTCATCTAACATTTTTTTTTTGTTTCTGCATAGATACATATATTTTTTGTGTACCAAATTTTAAAGTTTATAACAAAAAATTTATGTTTGTTTAACGTCATCTATTCTTTTTTAAAAAATATTTTCCTTAAAATAGATAATGTCAAGCAAATAATTATATATTTATTTATTTTTTATAGTTTTCCTTATAGTTGTAATGTTGTAAACATTGATTTTTTGTTAAACACACTGGATTATGGATTATTACCATTAGAACAATGGAGAATTACTATTGATAGAAACAAAAAGAATAGTGGGAATATTGCTACAGCTGAAGGATTTCATGATGGTTTAACAATTCTATTAAGATCTATTGTTGCTGCTGCTAGGCAGACACCATGTCAAAGATATCTTGTACGTAAACAAAATGAGAAAGATTTTGTCTTAACATATAAGATCTATGAAGGAAATTTTAGACCTTATTTTGGGGAGAATACAAATTTTGTTGAATTTGTAAATGTTAAAACTAACTTTTGTCATATTTGTGTTAATGTTATTTATCGTAAAGATTTTAAATATGAACACGATATAATTGATTATTACAAAACAATGGAAAGAAATTTATCAGTAAATAAGAATAAAGTTTTGAAAGATGTTAGTGAAATGTGTATAATAGAAGATGTTATTGTTCATATTGACAATACAGGAAAGTCAATTGCTGATGAAAATCTTTGTATTAATTCAAATATCAATTCAAATATTTCTCCTAGTCCTGATAGAAGTGAAATATTAGAACCATTAACTGATTCAAGGTCAATTTTATCCTCTGACGATGTCAGAAAATGTCGATCAAGAGTTAACTCAGAGCAATCTGTAACAAGTTCTGAGCAACGTATTTTTAATATGAGTACTTCTTCTAGTACTACACCAAAATCAGAATGTATATTAAAAAGTAATTATCAAAAAAGTGAAACAGAAGAAATTATTGAAAAAAATATTATAAGAAAAAATAGTATATCAAGGAATGATCCACTTTTAGAATCTTCCATTTTTCAATCACATTCTCCTTCAGGTGATAAGCAAGAAATTCCTTTTGGTATATTATTATCATACTCTGTAGAAGAAGAACAAACAAAAAAACAAGCAACAAAATTATATACTTCAAGAAAATCAATAAGTATCCTTAGTACATCCAAAGCATTACATCCTGTCTATGAAGAAGATTCATCACCAAATGACAAGTCAACATCAACAGATGATTCTTATGTTCAAATAATGAATTATTCAATAAACAAAGACATAATTAATCCTAAAAATGAATTATCACTTTTTATTCAAGAATTAAAAAATGCTCCAGAATTAAAATTTGACAATTTCGGAACACAAAAAAATAGTATTGAAACAATATTTAATATTTGTTTACATGACATTCAAGTCCTCTCTACATTGACACCAAAATTTGATTTATTTATTCAAAATTTATGCAAAGATAATAGTGAAAATCAAAGTTATTCAAAAGATAAACCAGTTCATTTTTATTGAATCTTTCAACAATCATTATTATAAGGAATATCAAATTAATTTTAAAACAACAACAAAAACCTCAGCTTTCTTACAAACGGTTATATTTTTTTTTAATGTTTGTCTTATTAAACCGGTAACATATTAATTTTTTTTTTTTATTAATTAGTTTAATAACAATTTTTTTATTGATATGTATATATATTTAATTTAAATGGCATTTATATTTTTTATAAATAAATTTTTTATGATACGAATAATTATAATAAAATATATTATATAAATGATTGTTTATTTTATTGATAAGAAAAATGTATTTTAATATCTAAATGTCAATAATGAGAGAAATAATATTAAATAAAAATTGTTGTTTGGTTTTATCAATATTTAAGACAATCATATAAAAAATATATTAAAATCTTTATTAAGGTTATACTTTATTAACATAAGAGTACATATCATATGGAAAAGAAGATAAGACTTTATGCAGTATATGTTTCATCTGTTAAAGAGTTATCTCAAGTTGATTATATAATCTTTATCAATTATTTAAAGATTGTTTGACTTTGTTGAATGATTCTTGCTTTTTTTGTTGAAAGACTTACTCTTCGTATTAATATTAGCCGTAAGCTTAACATTATTCATATTTGATTTTGTACTTTTTGTAGATTTTGAAGTAGGAATAGAATTTTTTGAAGATTTGCTTGATATAGATGATTTAGTCTTACATGTAGAAGTTTTAGCCAGTCCACTACTTATTCCCGATTTAGAACTTTTAGCCAGTCCACCACTTATTCCTGATTTTGATAAAGATAACTCTCTAAGACGTCTTCTCTTCTTTCTCTTTTTTTTGATAAGAATTGTTACCACAGCTCCAATAACAATTAAAATAAGTCCAGTAACACCTAAACCTATTGAAATGAATACCATCAACTTAGGATCACCTGTATGAAGGTTATCGCCGGGATTGTCATTAACGATAAAGGTTGTCTCAATATACGTTTTTCTGGTATCATTTTGATAATGACATTTGACTTTTGTTTCATTTGTATATTTCTTCTCATTATTTGTATTAAAATAATAATATTGAATTGCTGATATAAATCCTGTCTTCTGTTTCTCTTTAGTTGTAAAGGTGATGACTTTTTGATTTGGAATAATGATATCCATTTGAATTAATTTATTGTTTTCAATATCTTCTTTTTGACATCTCAATTCCTCAGGATCAGATTGAGCTATTTTCTTTGTTAGCATTACAATTTGATTATCATTGGGAACAATAACAATACTTGAAGCTTTTATAATCGCGGATGAAGAATGGACATTCGATTTGCAAGAATAAACTCCATAAAAATCGTCGTGCTCAGTAATTGTTTTGACATATTCAGGTAAACTATTGATCATTTTTTGATTTATATTTTTAATCATAGAAATAGTAAAATGAAATTTTTTTGAATAATACTCATGATATGCACTATATTCAATTTGATCAACACTTCCAAAGCATGATAATTTTAATACTTTTGATGATTTAATTTGATCCATCTTATAATAGAAAATAGGATCTTTTTTACCTTCTTTTTTAAATTCATACACAGGTATATCGTTAACTTTTAATTTTAATGTTGCAGGCAACTCCTTATTCTTACAAACACTAGTAGGTTTGATAGCATGTTGAGCTTTAAACTCTTTGTAAGTAGCATCAACTTGCTCCTTATCATAAAGATATAATATTTGACCAGAATATAATTTAGCACTCTCTTTAAAGTATTCCCACTCTGGACCTGAAATTACTTGTTCTTGTCTTGGTAAATTTCCAAATACATAGGAGCTATCAATATTTTGGTTTCCACAAGTAATCTTTCCATTAAAAATTGATAATTCACTTAAAGCAACTTCTGTACTATCAGTTCCATATTCATACCCTACATCAAATTTTGATCCATATTGTTCCACATGACCACAAATAAACGATTCAGATCGTTGGTCATGATGTACTTTTTCGTGTATTGATTTTAAATATCCCGGAACATACTTAAGTTTGTCTCCATCACCAGGAAAATCATTTCTAATATAAGGCTTTGGAACATATTTTGCAAAAGAATATTTATGTAACCAATTTTTGTATGGACATTTAAGTAATGCTCTTGTATTGACACTATACCCTATAGAAGAAAAAGAAAACAATTTATTTCGATCATCGGAATCAATTTTAATATAGAATCCTTTATCAACGTTACCACCATTTAAAAGTTGTTCTATTGTTGTACCTTTTTTGTAAAGATATAATCCAATGTTACAAACTTGAATAGAACAACCAGATGTATATTCATATTTCTTCAATCCTTTATTTTTTGTTTCCCTTGTGTCAAAATAATATATCGTATCTCTAATATCTTGGATTGGACAAACTAAAAAGTTAATAAAACTACTAAATGGTTTATATTTTCCTCTATTGTTGCCGTGGACAGGTATATATATGTCTTCTAACTTTATTGTTATTATCTCCACATTCTCAACTTTGAGTTTTTTACCATCTCCAAGTTCTATATTCATTATAGGCATTTTAGAATTATTGAGTGCCTCATCAAACAATGGATGTCGACGAAATATATGTTCATTAAAAGACCTTCGAAGATTAGAATTATCAGATGTAATAACAAGGCGTAAAAACTTGTGTGATTCGTGCTCTGCCGGACAATGATAATTGCCTAACAAATGAAATTTCTTACTAGATCTAAAGAAATATCGAATACTAGGTAATAAGTTAATAACAGGTAGATCCTCAAAATTAATAATTCCGGTGTCAGCCCAAATGTTTGCTTGTTCACATAATATTAACCAGTTCCACGACGATAACAGGAGTATTAATAAAAGTGACTTCATAATTGAAGTGTAAAAAATATAAAATATTACAATCTTATATAGTAATTTTGTACCTTTAATTTTTATTAAATTAAAGAAATTAACATATTATTTTTTTTATTATTAGTTATCAACAATTTTTATTCTATTTTAATAAATTTCCATGTTTGCGTTATCACCCACTGTTTATGGAGGGGGTAATCGAACATATGTTGCAGGTTATGGTTCCTTTGAACAAATATATTTAATTTTGATAATGTAATTGTGAATAATCAAAATTTGTAAAGAACAGTCTATTAATATTTTAAATAAATTGGTGGTTGGGTTATAACCAATTATATGTACCTTCTAGGAATTTAAAACAGTCATTTTGGATATCTAATTTTTTGGATTGAAACTATAAAAATGGATTTTAATAAAAATTGTTACTCCTTTATCAGGAGAATAGTTTGTTATACAATCTATTAAAAATACTTTTGATGTCTCTGTATTATTTGAATATGATTATAACATTGCAAATTAATTGGTAAATTATTTTTTTCCAATAAAATAATAATATAACTAAAAAACAACATATAATTTTTAATAGAGAAAATATGAAATTTAATTTATACATTTGTTCTATTTCATCTGGATAGATTAATAATTAAATACCTCTTATTTAACAATATATTACCTAATTATTATTCTTTAAAAATTATATTTCTAACTTTTATTATTATTTCTTTTAAAAAATGCTATATTTAGGTGGAAAATTTGATATCCTCTTCCTAATTAAACTTGCCTATTCTGTACCATCACTATTGTTTATGATAACAATATTATTGTTACTAATCACCAAAATTTACAAAAATGATTATACATTTAAGAATGAATTCTACCCTTTTGTTGTATATTCATTAATGAATAATTTTATGTTTTGGTTTACACAATTTATCTTTTTTGGGTTGGCTGGTATACCTGATATCAGAATTATATATATTACTAATTCTAATTATGCCAAAATTGAGTACTCATTTAGTACTTTTCAAATGTGTAATATTGTGTTAACACTTTTTGCTATCAGTTTCAATCGTTTTGTCTGTGTCAAATATCCAACCAAATACAAGAGATATTTTTTATATGAAAATGTGGTTATCTCTGTATTGACAATTTTTATAATTAGTTTTTTTGTTGGAGCTGTAAGTTTCTTCTATCCATCAACTTTTATGTATGATATACCTTCTCGTACATTATACTCATTGTATAAAGCTTCCGGTCTAACATTTTACTTCCGAATGATATTCATTGTCACATCGACAATAATAATCTTGCTAAGTTTCCTCTTCAATGCATTTGGATCATTTGTTTTGGTAAAAAGAAAGGTATCAAATAATAACGTATCTTCAAAAGATTATTGGTTTCCTTTGTATTCAATATTTGTATTTGTTACATCAACATTACTCGAATCTTGTTATATACTACGTTTCATATCAAATACATTTAATAGTCCATTATTTTGTGTAATTGCAATGAAGTTAATTTATTATTTGGGAGATTTATGCATTTTTGGAGACTTTTATTTTTTGGTTTTTTTCAGTGCTGATATAAAACGTGAAGTTAGAAGTTTCTCCAAAAAGATGATGATAAAAAAGAAACAAACAGTTATCATTCAACCATCCCGGATAATGAACTAATTATAAATAAAAATTTAATTTAAATGTTATTTGGAGATGAAAGAAGAAATTATGTATAACAAAAAATTGTTGCTTTTTTTTATTCATTAAAATTCAATATCATTTTTTTTTCAAATATATAAAATATTATCTTAATTAGAATATTATAACAATATATTAATATTAATTAATATTTTTTAATTACACAAATATAAATGTCATTTTATAAATAATTTTTTGACATTATTAAATTGAGCTTATTGACAAGGAGAATGATATATTTTTAGTTACAATATTAATAGTTGTATAATTAACATTATTAATTTTGTACCATTATAAATTATTAAAGATTATTTATTTTACCTATTTTCTATTTATTTTAAAAGAATGATTGATAAAGATGGTAATGTCGAATGGAGATTTTATGCTAAAGTGATATATTCTCCAATAAGTATATTTTCTATGACATATCTATTTGTTTTAATAGTAAAAAAAATAAAAGAAAAGAATTTAACGTTTAGAAATGAATTTTATCCTTTTGTTTGTCTCAAAATTTTAAATAACATTATCTTTTGGATAACATTTCTTATCTTTTATGAGCTTCCAGATATAGATATTGTAAAAGAAGTTTTTCGTAGTAATAAATTCTTTGCTAAAATTGAATTTTTTACAAATTTATATTGTACAATTACGTTAGAAACGACATCTTTTATTATAAATGTTTCACGATTTATGGCAATAAAATACCCATTAAGATATCGTGAATTTTTTACGTATGAAAATATTAAAAAAATCATAAGTTTAATAGTAGTAACAAACTTAATATTAAGTACTGTTTGTATATTTTATCCATCTAAATTTTTATATGATGAAACCAACAAACAAACATTTTATTTGTATTCGACAAGAGGTTGGTTTACATGGTACCGAATTAGTATGATGATTATTTTCAACTTAATGATGATAACAAGTTTTATTTTAAATATTTCTTGTTTAATTTCATTAATCCGCATGAAGTTGAAGCACCAAAGTACTTCTTTAACCAACATACACTTTGCAATTTATACTGGATTTGATTTATTCTCATCTTTGCTTATTGACATTTATTTTGCTGCTAGAGTACTATCTAATTATTTTGGAAGTATGTATTTGGCAATGATTACTTTTGACATGCTTTACTGGATTCTAGATATATGTATTTTTGGAGATTTTTATCTTTTAATTATTACAAGGTAAAATATATATTTGAAAAAAATAATCAAACATTTTTAAGCTCCGATATCCGAAAAGAAGTAAAAAAGAATTTGTATAATAAACTTATTAGGAAAAATTCAACTGTTTAATCTAAAAAAGAAGAAATGTTTTAGCAATAAATATAAATTATTAATAATTGTCATGTATTAACATAATTTAAGAAACAATTTGTTCTATAATTTCTTATATTTTATTTATCCTACTTTATTTGTTGTTAAGAAATAAAATTTATTGTTTATAAAACAAAGGAAATTTTGCCATATTTTGACTTGGAATAATGTTTTTTTTTTAAAACGAAATATAAAATAACTAAATCATTATTAAAAAATTAAAATTTTTTACATGTAAAATATAAATTATCAACAAAAGTTAGTTATGAAATTGTTTAGAAACAAATACATGAATATGTATTTATCCTTCAACGTGCTCCAATTCTTTTTTTTATCAAAAAAATAATAAGTTAAGAAAAAAAATTTAATTAAAAAAATTAGAAGTATTTAAAAGTAAAAAAAAATGTTATTGCGGCAGAAATATATGTAATTAACTTTTCAAAACTTTAATCAAACAATATAAAAAAAGTTCCATTAACTAATTGATTATTTAAATATTATAGGATTTTTAATTTTTTGAGAAACAATAATATTTAATGATATAAAATTCATTTCCATTGTTTCGAAATTTGTTTGAAATAAATTTCTTGATGTTTCACCTTCCTATTAGTCATATCTAAATGTACTCTATGTGAGATATTTTCTACCTCTTTAATTGGATGGACAGCGACCTTCCAAAAACAAAATATACCTTTCATATTTTTATCAATTTTTCTTTTTGTTGAAAGGATATATATTAGGCTGATTATAATTTTGATATTATAAGATGATGCTAATATATGATAAAACATTCTAAGTTGTATAAATTTCAAGCTTAAATTTAACGTCCCAATTACATTTATTATCCATGATAAGGTATTCATTGTTGTAAAAAGTACTAAAAATTTATATACCCACTTAAATTTACTGATATTTCGATGAAAAATACATTTTGATTTTAATGATATCTCATAATATTTGTTTTTTGAAATTTTTCTTAACAATTTTTTTTGAAACATTTTGTAAACCTAAAAATTTGATTGACATCATAAAAAGATAAACTTACGATTACAGAAATGATTGAAAAAAAGAGATTAGTACTAGAAATTATATAATCCCAATAGTATGAATTAATTAATGTAAATCTTTTTATTGCATATAGACCATATGATAACAAAATAAATAATATGACTAAATATGGAATTCTGTTATTAATAATTTTTGATGACCCAAATCTTGAAATATCAATTAATCTTTCAATAATCAAGAATAAAAAACTATAGTAACACCCACCAATAATCAAATAGTATGCTAATTCATTTTTTACTCTTTTTATGACTTTACATAAATGATATTGAACAAAAATTACATCATTTATAGATACAAATGCAAAAACAAATGCATCAATATACATTACAACTAGTAGAAGTTTAAAATTCCTATTAATAATTTTGAATTTTAAGAGTTTTGTTAAAAAAAGTATAACAAGAATAATTGATAAAGCAGAAGAAATTATTAATATAATTTCATCAGCTTCCATTTCAAGAATAAAAAATTATAAATGTTCTATATTTATAATTTTTTCTTTTTTAAAAAGGATGCTTCATACGACATAATTTAGTTTCCATAATCACCTTTATAAAATGTATATTTTTAAACAAGACGTAATTAGTAAAAAAAAATTACAAAAGTTCTAATTAAGCAATGCAATGGCGTTGATAAAATCTCCTGAGATAATATTTAAATTGTAAATTAATATGATATTTAAAATAATAAAAATTATATATATGTTAATTAGAATTCATATAATACAAATTAATCATATTCATTTCCATGCTTTGTTGTAGCATTCAAAATAAATTTCTCTTTCTCTTTTTAGTTTCAATCTTTTGTCATCTGTAACATCAGATATAATTACATTC
Source organism: Parastrongyloides trichosuri (assembly GCA_000941615.1). Classification (NCBI taxonomy): domain Eukaryota; kingdom Metazoa; phylum Nematoda; class Chromadorea; order Rhabditida; family Strongyloididae; genus Parastrongyloides; species Parastrongyloides trichosuri. Next base: position 18,978 of record LM523242.1, read on the forward strand.
TCTTGAGGTTTAACTTTGCATTTTCTAATGCAAAAATTTGATGTCATTAAATTAGAAACTTCATTACATTTAATTGTGAATTGAATTAAAAATAAGGAACTCTTTATTATTGCCATTAAAAAAGTTATAAAATTTTTCATTTCAACACCCATCTTAATTATAGTAAAATCATTCGTTAGACAATATTTAATCGCATTTGTAAAGATATTCATAACAATGGCTGTTAACAAAACAGAATACAACTGTATAAAAGCTTTTTTATTTTCAAAAATTTGATACTTATGAGATAATGTTTTTGATATATTTTTTGAATTATTAATTTTTATATTTTTACAATACTTTATATATGCACATTTGTAAACCTAAATAATCATAATTAATTGAAGTTAGAATATTAAATTACCAAAAGTAATACCATTGAAATTATTATAACTTCAAGAATGACGATATTGATAAAATTTTTATAGCCATTTAAGAAATATCTATGCAAACCATAAACTACATATAGTGTTAATGTTGAAAATACTCCGAAAACTAACGACTTATCACATTTTTCATACGTTTTTGACATAAAAACTGCAATTATTCTTTCAATGATAAGTAATGCATGTCCAAAATGCCAACCAGTTGTATAAAGACAAAGTCTTATTTCCTGTTCAATAATTTGATATACAATATCATCGGAAAAAAGATATATTATTGACATAATACCTATTGTTAAAAAATATAAATTTGTATTTATTAATATTGTAATAAATATAAATTTAAAATTTTTGTGAAAAATTGATATTTTTGAAGTTGTTGTTATAAAAAATGAATTATATACAATAAATAATATTGAAATAATTATTCTTAAAATATTAATAAGAATCATATTGTAATAGAACAAAAAATTAAAATATAAAGTTTGACATTTAAAATTTTAGTTAAAGGTTATTCATTAAAAACGTGCAAAAGGTAAAAGTTATGATAAGTAATTATAACCTATTTATATTTTAAAATTCATTATTACCATTCTTTCTCATATTCTCTGAAATATGCTTCCTGATGATCGGTTAAATTTATGTGAGTTATCTTGTATCCTGTATCATTTTCAGAAAACCTAGAAAAAGAATAACATAATTTTGAAAAAATTTTTAAATAGCATTGTTTCTTAAATATCATTACTTTTTTTCGATTTATAGTTAAATAAATTAACACGAATAATGATTTTGTGAATCCAAATGAAAAATTAATAATCAAATTGTATTTTTCATCAATATTCATAATATTCCATGGTATTTTGATAAAATCCGTTTGAAATAAAATTCTGAAGCCATTTGTTAATATATTTATAAAGATTGATATAACGACAAGACATAAAATACATTTATAAGTACCTTTGTTTTCAATTATTTGATATTTCTCCGACAATGACTTTTCAATCACTAAAACTCTATTCTTTTGTTTCACAATCTTCATGTAGTATATAGTACAATAAGACTAAAAAATATATAATTAAAAAAAATGTATACTTACAATTACTGATAATATAGAAAATAACCATATTTCAAAAAAGATAAACGTTTCACGAATTTCGTAATATAAAAAAATATATCTTTGAATTGAATAAATGACAATAGACCAAAATGAAAATAATATTCCCGTTGTAGGAAACTTTTTGTTAAAATTTTCATAATTTTTAACTTTTATCAAAGCTATCTGTCTTTCACAAGCAATTGCAATGATCAAATATTGGTGTCCACCATATATAGCATGCTTACGAATTTCATAACCAATTTCAACAACAACTGGTAAATAAGTAGATAGTTCAATGATAATACAGAGAAATGAAAGAAGAAAATAAATGAAAATTGTCAAAACAAGAGCTATCAACAAAACTCTTAAATTAGGATGAAAGGTAGAACATTCTTTGAATTCATACAGTACCAACATTGAATAAAAAATCATAAAAAGTGATAAAACTAGTAATAATATTTGTTCCCACATTAGTTTAAATAATTAAAAGGGATAAAAGTTTATAACTTTTATACAAATGATAACTTTTGGTTTTAAAGATAGAGCTAATTAAAAAGTTTTTTTTATTTATATGTCAATTGACATTTTAAACAATTTGTTCAATTAAAAGTATTTATGGAACATTTTTAATCAAAACTTTTATATATATATACATAATATAATACAATTAGGATTAATTTTCAATAACTTATTAATGTGTCATTACGTTTGCTCTTATCAGAAGGTGACTCTTCTTTATGAGACTCATTTATATCTCCACCTAAAATATGAGGTGATAACACTTGAATTAACATTGATTCTCTTGAACCAATTAAAGGTGACAAAACAAATGGTGATAAAACGACTAGCCCGGCATTATCAGGAGAATAAACTTTTGGTGATAATAATCCAGGAGATAATATTTCTGTAAATAAATATTGTGGAGATAATACTCTTGCTTCCATTATCTTGGGTGATAATACTTCTGCCATAAAAAAATCTGGTGATAAAACCCAACTATTTATGGCACTAGGTGATAAAATTTCAGCTCTAAAAAAACCAGGTTGTAATATCCTTGAAAAAATTGCATTAGGTGAAAGTATAGATGCAACAAATGCTCGAGGATTCAATAAATTAAACATTACTGCTTCTGGTGATAATAATTCTAATAAAAATGCATTTGGTGATAATATTGATGCTTCTAAAAATCCTGGATCTCCAATATTATTGGAGAAAGCAAATGGTCTAAGAATTGTAAAATGTTCATTTGATTCACCATTTTTAAACTCATTATTATCCTCTTTACCAGATTGTATTTCTCTCTTATTATATTTTCGTACATCAGAATCAACCATATCGAGGATTTGTTTCTCTAATCTACTTTCTAATTCATCTTTATTTAAACGTGCCAACATGGTAAGTCTTTCGTTTTCTTCTTTAAATAAATTTTTATCAAAAAGAATATTAATTTGTTTTTCATTTAAAAATGAATATCCATTTGAAGAATAATCTGCTTGTTGTTCTTTCGTAAGCATTTTATTTACCAATTCTTTTCTTCTTTCATGACTTTCAATTTCAAGAATAGTTGGATATATTATATTTTTCATTTCTTCCATTTTTGGTTCCAGCTTAACAATTGTTTCATTAATAATTTTTGATGCACCACTTAAATTCATTAAAATATTTAACCATTCATTAACTTCTGAATTACTCAATGAAGTAATTTTTATTATGTCTGGAAGTGTAAATATTCCATCATTCTTATGAAAACTAAATATTGTTGGTGATAATATATTGTTTTTCATACAATCTTCAGTATTACAAGATGAAAATAAATTAAAAATACTTGGTGAGAAAAATGAAAGTTTTCTGCTTTTAAAAATATATTCTTTTAGAAGAGACATGATCTTTGAAATAATATCATTTGGACTTTGATACTTTTCATTTATTGTTTCAAATTTTGTTGGAGTATTTAAACTTCCTAGTGTTTTTTCATTGTTTTTGTTAATTTTTGAAATATATTTATCTACATAATTCCACATTTGTTTATACTCTTCAATTTTTTTCAAATTAATTAAATTTAAAGGTAACTTCCAATCAATATTGGAATAAGATGGCACTTCACGTTTAATTCTATGCAATTTTTTGTTTTCAATTTTTTTTCGAATCTGGATACAAAAAAAACATATTTTTGGCCTTCTGATTCTTTTACGTTTATCAACTTTTTTTATTTGAATAATTTTTATTTTATTTTTAATTACATTCCTTTCTTCATTTCTTATCTTCTTCCATTTTTTAATTGCATTATTATTAATGTTATAACGGTTCTTTGCTTTTATAACATTTGCTACACATTTAATTAAATGGTTTAATATTTTTGAATCCGAAAGACAAAGAGAATATATAATACTTTCTTCTTTAGGCAATTCTCTTAGGATACTTTTTGCTTTTCCCTAACAAAATTTAGAAATGTTAATTAATAAATTGACTCACCTTTAAAATTGTTTTTATTGAAGTAAGGTGATAAAGTTGATTAATTTTATTTAAATCTAGTTTGTAAAAATCTTTTTGTACAACAAAATTATTACTGGAGATACATTCTAAATGATTTATTAACTGATAAGATAAATATAGAAGTAGAAAATTGAAATACATAATTACTATTTTTTAGTGAAAATAAAATGTATTTGTTATCAATTACATAATTTTACAATCAAAAGTATTTAGTTCAGGAACACATCCCATAAACCCTTATTAAAATAGCATTCAATCTTTTTAAAAATATGTTATATTTTTTACAAATGTGTGATATCAATGAAAGAAATGAAAAATAGTTACAAAAGTTATATTTAAACTTATTAAAAATATAAAAATATAGGATGATAATGATTTATATAAAACAAAAACGAAAATCATTTAATACTACCACCTGTTAGGTCATTTTAATCTCGATTTACCTAGTTATTAGTGAAAATAACTAGAAGTGTGAAAATAAATTTACTTTTTTTTTGACAATTATAAACATTTTAAATGGTAATGTTTCATAATTATGTAATTTATTGAAAAGTATTTACAACTAAAAATTCTTTCCAAGATCCTTGAAAGTATGAATGATACCTGGCTTATATCATGGTAATTTTTATAAAATTTTTCTTTAATTGGGTATATTATATAAATATTGGTTTTTTATCTTTAATAGTTTACACAAATAATTATTCAATTTTATTCAAAAAAAGATAACATTATATTCAAAGACAAAAAGAAAGTTTTTACAAAGGTAAAACTACAATGATTATATATACTTGTAGAGGTAAATCTTCTTACAAACAAACATTGTTAAAAATAAAATAATTGTGAGTACATTAAAATTTTATTAAATCAAATAAGCTTGAAATAAACATTTTTTATATTTGACGGTGAAGTTAAGGTTCTTTAAAATTTTAATTTATACGTGAAAGATTAATAAAATTATGACAAATTAAAAAATAAAGTTTTAACAAATAAAAATATTAAAGAATAAAACGGTTTTAGATTTGAATAAATGGATTATGTTACTTATAATTTTTAATATTTTGTTTGAAAAAATTGATATAAAAGAAAAAATGTTTTAACAGAAAATTATAAGCATTCATTTAACAATGCAACAAAAGTTTATTGTTCTAACTCTTTTGGCTTTAATAGCTTCAACCGTTTACTGTGGCAGTGGATCTGGAAGTGGTAGTGGTTCTTCTGAATCTAGTGAAGCTAAAGATATGAAACACAAAAAAGAATGTGCTGATGATGTCGTCAATGAATCTGGAAGTACTGGAAAACCACTTTTAATTGAAGCTTTATACAATATTTCTATTACATTAACTGTTGAAGAAAAAGTTATCTTTGAACAATTTATTATTGAACTTGAAGGATTATTCATTTCTGAAAATTATACTTCAATTGAAATTGTTATGGAGTCATCATTCAAGATTAAACTATTCTTCTTGAAATACCCACAATTCTACGTACAATGGCAATACATAGAAATTGGATCATGGGGAACATTCAACGATTTATTCCAAGTTGGTGTTTACCTTTCTGCTGATAAATTTACTGGATGTTTTGTACACAATGAATTTGGAAAATTCGATCTTATTGAAGCCTTCTTAGAATTCCAATTAAAATGTGGAGATGCTTCCGGTTTTGAAACATATATTTCACAATTAACACTTATCTTAGAATCAACCACATACACTGAATCAGAAAAATATTCTCTTATCTATGAATTAATTCTTCAAATTATAGCCCAATTCCCAGATTTGAAAGAAGAGTTCCTTAGTCTTGAAATTGGAGGATTCGGATCATTCTATATGCTCCAAGAAATTGCTGTTCAATACTACAGAATGGAACAAATTCAAGTACTTTTTGAAGGAGAACCAAAATGTGAATTTGTTACAGCTTTATATGGTTGTTTATCTGATTCCAAATATCAATTATCATCATCTAACAAAGGATACTTAAAAATCTTCTTCGATAGATTCTCAGTTATCATTGGAAATGAAACTCTTACATACGCTGAAAAGATAAAAGCTATTTCATATCAATACCGTCAATTCATTAAGACATATCCTTATTTAGAAGAAATCTTCTTATCATTTGAAATTTCTGCTGAATTTGGAACTTTTGGAGATTTCCTTGCTATGTTTGCTTTTGGTGAATCTCAAGGATCATGGCCTGAATCTTTTATTACTCTTCCAGAAATTTCAACTGAAGTTCCAACTACAGAAGCTGTTTCAACTGTACCTGCTACAGGAAATTGTGGTACTGCTGGAAACTATATTCTTCAAGTTGCTGATGGAACATCAATCCTTTGGCAATATGCTTCTGCTACATACTCAAATTGGGCTGCTATTGAAAAGGCCAATTGGAAGAGTCTTTGCAGTAGAGTCTATACAAACTTTGTTATCAATACTTCATTAACTGAAACTGAAAAGGTTAATTCAATAATTGCTGAAATTAATGCTTACGTTGCCTTCTACTACTACAGAGAAGCTAATGTTTATGCCATTCAACTTGGAGCTTGGGGAACAATTGGACAATTGTGTACTTGTTAATTTAAATTTCATAAATTAAAATTATTTAAAAAACGATATTGAATAAAAATTTCATTTCTTCATTCCTTTCTTATTTATAGTGTTATATCATATTTGTAAATATCTTTAACAGTTAATCAAAAAAACGATAACTACAAGAGTAAGTTTTATCACTATATTTTTGAGTATCTATAGTTGGTGTAAGTTTTATAAGAGAACTATGAATTGTTTTTTCAGAATGATACTGACATAACTTTTCAATATTTCTTCTTAAATTGTTTCTCAACTTTTTGTAAGAATCTTGTTCCATTGAATCATTATTGTAATAGGAGTAGTCATTGCTTTTTGATTTATCAAATTGTCCTTGATTTCTTTTATATCCGTAATAAAAGTTTTCTTTGTCATTTAAACCTGAAGATTTCTTTTTAAAATTTGAATATTTTGTGTAGTTTAGTTTACTTGAAGGGGTCTTATTAACAGTATTTCTACCTAAATAACAATTATCATATGTATTTTTTCTTCCTTCTTCTGATAAAATGGTATATGCTTGTGCAATGACTTTGAAACTTTCTTTATCATTTGGGTTCCTATCTGGATGGTACTTCATAGCTAATTTATAGTAAGCCTTTCTAATTTGAATCTGTGATGCTGTTGTCTTGAGTCCAAGAATAGAATAATAATTTGATTCTGTTAAGAGCATCCTATCTAAAATGAATGATTTTAAAAAAGTACCTTTATATTTTTTAATGTCATTACACCAATATAAAAACTAATATTTACTTTTTCACCTGTCAAAATATTTGATCAAACTTTAATTAGTAATAATATTTGAAAAGTTTTAATTTATAGTAAATGTATATCATAAACAAATACATTTTTATAACAAAAATAATTGTTACATTAAAAGTACTGAATTGGGAGTAAAACAAGTTATTATAAAAACATCCTTAATACACATTAAATTAGTGTAATAATCAAGGAAAAATATTAATACATATGGTTGTTCAAAATTTTCTTCATCCAACTATTGATAAGAATTGGTATTTAAAAGACTTTTTTAGAATAATCTATAACATTATAAATCAATTCATTTGTTTCATCTTTCTTCAATTTGCATAATTCTTCAAGAATTTCTAATATTCTATTTAATTTTTTATCATTTGAATCTAAATTAATTTTAAATTTATTCAATCGTGATGTTGAATATGAACTGGAAATGTACATTTTTTTTCTTAAACCATTGTCACATTCATGAGAATTATTCGATGACTTGGAATTGTAATACTCATCTATATCATAAAGATTCATCAATTTCATATCATAACTTGGGAATACAATTAAAAATTCAATAATCTTACTTGTCAACTCTTGTATCCTTTTTTCTTCCCAATCACAAAGTTTGGTGAAAGCAAAAAACAATTCAGCAACAACTTCTTCATCATTGGTAACACAGAAGGAGTAAGGTGTATAAAAAAGATTTTGTTTAAAGAATGTTATGACTTTATAAATTAATTTCATTTCCATTTCTTTATTGGTTGTATATAGCATAGTGAATAATAAAAATAATTCAACAATTTTTTCTCCATAAAATTTCTCGTTTCTTGATGAAAACTTTTTGATATTTAATGGTATTTCATTATTTGATCTAGTTGAATATTTATTTTCTTTATCGAAAAAATTCCATTCATGATCATTATCATATTTATGAAATTTAAAAAATTCCCTTATAAATAATGATGAATTGTCCATGTCATACTTATTCTTCAAGATAGGATCCGATAAGACATTGTAAGCATTTGTAACATTCTTAAATGATTCAGCACCTGTTGGATTTTTGTCAGGATGAAATTTTAAAGCTATCTTCTTGTATGCTCTCCTAATCTCCATTTGGGAAGCTGTAGATGTAACTTCAAGTAATTCATAATAATTTATGTCATCAGACATGGTTTAACACACATTAATATATGCAGTTTTTGTATAATAAAAGAATATTAAACCAAATTCAATAAGCGACGTTTTTACTTACATTTATACAGTTGTATAAAGAGAGATTAAAAAAACGTATAATAGTGTCATAGTTGACAAGCTTTTATTTCATGATAAAGTGCATTTTAACTGAATAAAAATAGATGAGATAGAAGGACAAAAAACATTCGATTCACTAAAAAGTTTAATTAATTTTTAGTACTAGAATAAATAATGATATTTAAAATCTTACGTATCCAAGATAATATGCATAAAATTATACACTTGTCCTGCAACGACATTTTTCTTGTAATTGGAGAAATATTCTAACAATTTAAACAGTTATTTTATCATGTCCATTTTTTCTAATGAACTTCCTACACCAACTGATGAAGCAGAGAAGCGTACTGTTTCTTTTTTAAGAACGTTATCAAATAACAAGAAGTTACCTCCAATTTTAAGATCTCACATTGCTAATAAGAGTAAACAATTATCAACAGTAAGTAAATTTATAAATTTTTTTATCTATATAATTTTTTAGAAAGTATATGGATCATATAAAAATGGTGCAACAAAATTTCATTGTTTTAAATGTAATGTACAATTGGATAATAGTATGATTGATGTTAGGATAAGAAAAGTTTCTAAAAAAAGAAGAAATCTTGAGATGAAATGTAAAGGATGTAATACAATTATTTATAATAAACTAAATGAAAAGAAAACTAAACAGAGGTTACCGAAGAATGATTCAAAAGAATGTGTTGAAAAAGAAATTATATTTGATTTTGATTTTTAATAAATATATATTTTATAGATGTTATATAAAGATTTAAGTCTACAGATTCAAGGTTGATTCACTAGAGAACATGGCACAACCTTTGGGCATCGATTTCGTGGTGTAGTCGGTTATCACATCTGTCTAACACACAGAAGGCCGGCGGTTCGAGTCCGCCCGAAATCAATCCTTTTTTGGTTTTTTTTTAAAAATAAAGTTTTAAATTTAAAAATTATCAAAAAGTTTGATCATAGCCGAACTCGAATCGGCGACCTTCTGCGTGTAAAGCAGACGTGATAACCGACTACACCATATGACCATCATACAAGAACATATTAATCAAAGAAATTAATTTATTATTAACAAGTTTTAATCAGTTTTATATTTAATTTGATAATAATCATTAAATTGTTTTCTGATAAACATAATAATTTTTAAAATTAAAATGATAAAAATTATAGCAATAGGAAGATATATATCAAGATTATGATATTCTATAAAATTCATATTTTTGCTTCTCAAATCTAATTGCTTAAGAGAACCAAATTTAGCACCATACTCAACATATCTTACTAGTAATTCTTTCCCACTTATAGGTTGGTTTTTAAGTAAATCAGAAAATAATTTAACATTCTCCAATAACTTTTTATCTTCCATCATTTCTTTTATCTTTTTTACAAGAAAATCAGAATTACTCAAGTCTTCTTTATGAATAGTTTTAGCAATATTAAGATTCTGAGCAACCTTAGCATTATTAAATTGATCGTTGCATATTGGAATATTTAAACTTAATACACCACTATATACAGCTTCAAATAAACTATTAATTCCAGCATGATTAATAAATATATTTAATCTTTTATCACTAATTATATCATACTGAGGTATCCATGTTTTAAGAATCAAATTTTTTGGTACTTTACTTTCTAAATCACTAATATTATCATATTTCCATATAAAAGTTATATCCTTCATAACTTCAGCAGTCTTAATTATTCCATTTTTCATTGATAATAACATTTTACTACATTTAATTAATGAACCAAATGATATCAATACATTTTTTTTCCTAATTGATAACAAATTGTCCCAATATTCATTCAATTTATTTGGTTTCTCCAAATTTAATCCTCCAATTTCAAGCATCTTAGGTGATTTTGGAAATGGATCATTTAATATTGGAATTGAATTTAATAATAAGAATGATGAATCTCCAATAAATGTCTTTGCATCATAAACATTTGGACCAAACTTTTTATTAAAATGTCTTTGTAATGATCTTTCTTCAAAAGTATGACTTTCATAAAAAAGTAAAGCAAGATGGTTTACAATGTTAAGGATTCTTTCTGTATATGTAATCTTTTCTCCAAATGTATTTAAAAGTGTTGGGACAAATGATGATGGAAAATGTAGACCAAAATCTTTATAAAGTATATTTAACATTGGTGTTGATGTAGCTGAAGCATAAGCATTAATTCCCCAAATTTTAAAAAAACCAAATGCATGTAAATTGATAGATTCAGCAATAGCAAAATCAAATTTTTCATTAGTCATATTCTTCATAAATTCTTCATCATTAAATATTTTTAAACTTTGATGATATAATGATGTAAAAAGTGTTGTTAATATCTAAAAAAATTAATACTATAACTTGTTGATATACTTACTTCTAATTGATCTTCTGTTGATTCATTACTCTTCCATATATTATCTAAAGAAGTATTATTTGTTAGTAACTTGTATGCTATTGGATGTCCAGGATAATTAATATTTTTTCCTTTTTTTGATCCTGGATGTTTAATGTCCATACTCATCTCTGGACATAGTACCGTTACATCATGTCCAGCTTCAACAAGTATATCAGCAATATTTGAAAAGTAACTCATATGAGAGATTGCAAACTTTGGATTGTAAATTAATATTTTATAACTATCTACATTTGATAGAATAAAAAATAGGAAAAATATAAGCATTTTTCTTAATGTGTTAATCAGAATATATTTATTTTCTATTATATACATTTTTATTTCTAATTAAAAATGAAATTTATTATTATATTAAATGATAATATATCTATATTTTTTTAAATTGTCATTTTAAAATATAAAAATTATCTGTTAGTAGGTTTTATTATTTTTATCAAGATATTAATACTTATTTAGTATAAAGTGATAATATTTTGTAGTAAAATATAATTATTGTGTTTTCTTTATCATATAATCTTTAACAGTAATCAAATTTAAATATATTTTTCTTAACAAATAAATTACAAGAAGTATTCCACCTATAATTGATAATATAACATCTAAATTGTGATAAGTAATGAAATTCATATCAATAGAAGGTAATTCAAGCATAGGAAGTCTCCCATATTTACATGCAAATTCAACATGTTTAATAAGAAGTTCTTTTGAAGATATAGGTCTTTCTTTTAATATATTTGATAAAAGTTTCGCGTTTCTTGAATATTCATGACTATATAAAATATCTTCAATGTATCTTTTTAAAATTTCTGGATCTTCTAAATAATTTTTATTTAATACTTTTCCAATTTTATATTTTTCAATTAATTTACTATTCTTAAATTGATCTGACATTATAGGTATAGCTAGTGTTTTAACACCTCTAAAAGCAATTTCTGTTATTGAACCAGCACCACCATGTGTTATAAATAAAGATATTCTTTTATCATTTAACATATCACTTTGCGGAAACCATTTGGTAAGGAACAGATTACCAATATCTGTATTAGTTCCATCATTAGGTTCTTCATACTTCCAAATAAATGTTATGTGGGGCATATTTTTTATAACCTCTAGAATACCTTCTCTTTTCTTTTTTGGCATCAATTTAGATTTCATCACTGTTCCAAATGAAATTATTACGTTATATTCTCTTTTAGATAAAATTTCATCCCAATAATCATCAAGAGGTTTTGTATCATGAACACCAATACCACCAACTTCAATCATTTTTGGTGCTTTTGGACCAGGAAAATCAAAGTATGGATTTGAATTGATGAAAATATATGATGCTTGTGATAAGGAATGCCTAGGATCAAAGAAACCTTTACCATATCTTTTATTAAATTCTTTATATAAAGTTGGTTTTCTCCATTTTAAATAGGTATACAATATTGTAGACCAATGATCAATTTGATTTATGAATCTTTCCTTAAATGTTATATCTTCACTAAAATATTTCATTGCTGTTGGTACGTAGGATGTTGGGAAGGATAAACCAAATTCATCATAATTGGTATCTAACATGGCTGTTGATGCTGCAACTGCATATTTTTCAATTTTCCATATTTTAAATAAACCAATAAAGTAATGTCCAAATGCTTCTGTTATTGCAAAGTCAAATTTTTCATTCATCATTGTTGTTGACAAGTTTGTATCTCCAAAAAGTTTCAATCCCTGTTTATATATTGTATCAGCCCATATATCAAGACCCTATAAAATATTATAAAATTTATAATTAAAAAAAATTTACTTCAAGTTGAGTCCATGAATCATCAGTAGTTTCCCATAAATTATTCAAGTATGTTCTATTACTATAGATCTTAACAACTTCTTCATCTGCAGGATAATTAATAATTTTTGCTTTATATGCTCCAGGATGTTTTATTGATAAGTCCATATTTACAGAGAGAACTGTTACATCATGTCCAGCATCATGAAGAATATCAGCTATTTGTCCAAAAAAGTTTACATGAGAAAAACCAAATTTTGGATTACAAATTAATATTTTATAACAATTTGATATAACAAATAAAGGTAAAAGAATAAAAACAAGTTTATACATGATAAGAATATGAAAAAAATATATATATTTTTAAGAATTGGTATATACATTTTAATTTTCAATTATATTAAGTATTGTAAATTATTAAATATTGGATTCAAACTACAATTTTTATTTTTAATTGAATAAATATTTAATTGTATGTAATAAATTATAAATTTTTTGATATGCCCGTTAATTGAATGTGATATTAAATAAAAAATAACTAATTGAAAGGAATGTAACATATTCTAAAAAGAAATGATTATTAAATAAAAAAATTTTTAATTATCATTTATAAGGAAGTAAAGTACAAAAGAAAATGGTGAAAAAAGAATATAAAAAATATCGCCATAATTATATTTTTAGGTCATTAATAGATCTATTTAAAAAAATGAGATTTGGATTATTTTCATGACAATAAAATATATCACTAACGTTATTATTTATGAAAAGTAAAAAAATATTACGATTATTTTTTATAATTTTTTCATTACCTTCTCTTACTTACTCTATTCAATTTAATTTTGAACATAATTATAAAAATGGTTTGAAAGTTTAATTTATTAAGTATTAAATAATAAATATTTTTCAGAAACATATCAAAAAAGAATCAAAGTTTTATGTATAGTCTTTACACATACAAAGAATCATTTTACCAGAGCTGTTGCTGTTAAAGATACATGGTTAAAACATTGTGATAATGCACTTTTTGTTACCAATGAAATTGAGGATTCATTAAAAAGTAAAGATGGTAAAATTAATGTTGTAATTTTTGATAAAAAAAATGATACTTATGATAATTTATGGTATAAAACAAAATTTTCATTTACCTATGTTTATGATAATTATTTTAAAAATGAAAATAGATATGATTATTTTATTAAGGCTGATGATGATACATTTGTAATAGTTGAAAATTTGAAAAGATTTTTAAAGAATAAAGATGAAAATGAAAGTTATTATTTTGGTAGTAAAATGAGACCACATAAAAAGTATGGTGTAAAAGGATTCATGTCAGGTGGAGCAGGATATGTATTAAGTAGAGGTTCATTAGAAAAACTTGTAACAGAAGGATTTTTAGGAGATGAAAAATGTGGTAAGATAAAAATTGAAGCTGAGGATGTTGCAGTTTCATGGTGTTTAGGAAAATTAAATATACTACCAACATATAGTAGAGATGAACAAGATAATGTATTATTTTTTCCATCTGAAAACGTTATTCATTACATGTACAAATTAAATAATAACAAAGATGTTATACAAAGTTACATGTATGATCCATTACCTAGAAATGGAATTAATTCAATGCCACATTATCCTATAAGTTTTCATTACATTTCAAAAGAAAACATGCGAATATTGTATTATTTATTTTATAAAGCTAAAATTGATTATGATAACTAATATTATTTACTCAAACTTTCCAATAAAAATATGATTAATGTTATAAAATAAATATGATATAAAACTATTGTTAATAATATGTTATTTTATACAGCTGTGAGAATACAAAATAGAGATGTTTTAAAAATCATAATCCGTATAAAAAAGTAAAATTTATAAAATTTATTAATCATATAAATGATAGCATTTTATTATGTCATATTTTAATAATTTTCATACTTTATTTTTCATTTTTCATTTATTCATTGTATTTTACTTGAGTGTTCAGGGAGAATTACGTTTAAGAAGTTTTTCTGTTCAAAAAGCCAGTTTATTAAGTCAAGTTCCAAGAGATGATATAGTAATCAAAGATGTTGGTGATGTTAAGGAAGGTGAAAAAACATATGATTTTTTAACTAGCACAAAAAAGAAACAAAAAACAAGTAGCCTTAGACCTACAACTATAAGGCCAACAACCGGAAGACCAACATCACCAAATAAAAAGCCAACACCAAAACCAAGACCTAGTCAAAGACCAAGTAGTTATAAGACGACACAAAAACGAACTACAACAAAAGCTACAACTTCCGTACTTACAACAGAACCATCATATACATTAGTTCCCAAAGACGATGATGATGATTATGCAGCATATTATGACTACAAAGAAAATGGACAAACTAACGAACCTCCAGAAGAATACTTTTATTATTATGAAACTGAAGAACCAGAAAAAGAAAATTAAGTTCAAGGACATAAAAAAATTCCTACTTTTGAAGAATAAATTAAAAATTCAATTCTTTTGATTAACAGAATAAACGTTTTCTACACAAACATTTAAAAAAAATCAATAGAAGTCTCTATACAATTTATCAAATTCATTTTTCTTTTTAAATATGAAAATTCCATTCTTGAAAGTCAGCATTATATATGTGAATTAACTTTTTCATAATTGAAGTATCATTATAAAGATTAGAAGTAAATTTAGCAGTTATCTCTCTATCATATGTTGCATGATGTATTTTAAAATTTCTCATTTCTTTCCTTATATACTCTACCTTATCAGTTGAAACATTTCTCGAAATTAACAAATGTTCTAATGAATCATAAAATAAGTGCAACTTTTTTGATTCATAATATACAATTTTATAAGTATTCTTATGTTTATAATAGTTACATTGTCTACAAAAAAAAAGTTTTTTTAACTATTAATAAAATTCAACTTACAATGTCTGTGGGAAAAAATGATTTTTGACACCGTTATAGATAGATCTTTGATGTTTAACACCAGAATTAAGAATAGCATACAACCTATTGACAAAACATTTTGGATTACCTTTACAATATAGACACATTTTTGTTGCTTTCTTTAATCTTAATGGTTGCATACATTTATCAACATATCCACTAACAAACCTTTCTATTGGATTTCTAATAATTAAAAATAGATACCAACTATTATTAAATTCTTCTTCATTCCTGAAACCTAATGATTTAATCATTTTAGGTAAAGATTTATAAGACATCATTGATGTACATTTCTTGAAATCCCATTTAAAATCAGCTAAATGATTGTACTTTGATTTTGAAACATCCTCCATTAATAGATAACAGAATATACTTGTGATCATAGAACTAAAGTTTTTTGATATTTTACATGTTGATAACTTGTACTGTGGCAATGAATAAAAGGTTGTATCAACAATTTTTTTGTCATAAATTGGAGAAGTGTCTTTGTTAGTTGAAATTAAATAGTTAAAAATATTAAGCGCCAAATATAAGAATAGAAAGTATGTCTTCATTGGAAATACGTATAATTTGTTTTAACAGAATGGATATATTTCTGATGATAAAATGGATATAAATAATACGTATTAAGGTTATCATTTTTGAAATGTTTCATGTAATTTTACTTCTTATTCTCATTTATCATGTCTCAATTAGGAATAATTCTAATTTTTTAAATAAACAAGATTTCATATGGATTGTTGAAAGTATGTTTTATTATTAATAAAATTTTAGGTTAATTAATACAATAATTTATATCATTTTTAGATATGTTCCTGAATTTATTGAATATTGGAGATGCCGTAATTTCAATAATGTTATTTTATATGGAAATTAATGATGTATATACAGAAGAAGTAACTAAGTATGACATCTATTTCTAACAATGTTTTACTTGATATTTTTAGTATCAAAGATTACATGTTTTGACTACAAAGGATATTCATTATATGATATTAATGTAACTAAAGAAAGTGATTTGGAATTCTTTAAAATATTAGATAGAAAGTTTGAAAATATAGATTATTTGCACAAAGAAAATCGTGTTGGTGGCCACATTCAAATGTTTATTGAACCAAGAACATCTAAAGAAATTTCTATGATTTTAAATGAAAGAAACTTTACTTACATAGTTACAACAAAAGATAACTGGTTTCCTGAATCAGAGGAAAGGAAACATATTAGAAATGAAACAATGGATATAAGTTTGGATGAATTTAATTCATATGAAGATATCATTAGACATCTTAAAAAGGTTGTAAAAGAAAATAAAGAATATTTGAATATTAGGAAAGTTGGAGAAAGTTATGAAAAAAGAGATATATATTGTTTTACTATTGGATATTCTTCAGGCAAGTATTATACTTGAAATAGTTTTTAATATATTTTTAGATAAGAAGAAGCCAATTTTGTTCTTGGAAAATAACATTCATGCTCGTGAATGGGTAACTTTATCATCGCATAGAGCTTTTTATCCTCACCCAGGACTTGTTCACTTTGTTTGAAAAGTAACATTATACAAAAAATAAAATATAATTATCCTCAAAATAAGTAACTTGTAATATTTCAAAGCAATAAAAATAATATTCAAATAATGAATGTTCCTTGATTAGAGGAAAATTTTTTTATTCATAAATAACAACAAGACATATAATTTGTTCTGCGTAACTAAGTAATATTTAAAAAAAAAGATTATTTATTTTTTTTATCATTATTTAAAAATTTATATTTTTTATCATATCTCCAGAACGAGTAAAGATACGAACTTTCTGCATATCCCAATCAATTTTTCATGCTTAGTTACATTTAGAACCATTTTTAATAAGTCAAAATACTTTTTAGTTTTCATTTGCTACACAATGGCTTCAAATGCCGTTTTTGAAGAATCAGGATTTAACGGTATTATTTGCTTGTTTTTTGTGATTAAAATATGTATTCCTATGTAATTTTACATGTAGAATTTATTTTTGATATCAGAAATTATAAAACTGATTAGATATGTAATGACATGGGAACTAGTACCGTATAGTATGGAACGTCATATTAGTTTTAAGTTACCAGAATCAATGATACCATTAGCAGAAAGAGAGTTTATAATAGGAATGAGAGTTTTCTTAAAGCATATATATGATGAATTCACATAATTTTTTTCCATCAAACTGATAGAGTTTAAAATACTTATGAATTATTATATTTTGATTCAATAATAAATGTATTTTTTAATTTTCTTTTCTGGATACGATGTTATGAAAAATGTTTTAAAAAATAAAATATCATTTTGTCATATTGGAATTGAATAAGAAATAACATTTATGGTATGATCTAAATTGAAACTTCCTTACAAATAAAAGAACAAAATGGTTGCCAAACCTATGGTGGATTAAAGTCAATAGCTGAATTTGAAATTAATGTATTAATTAGACATGTAAAAGAAAATCTAAATTAAACAAAAGGCTGTCTTTTAATCTATTTGTAAGGAAGGCATATATTGATATCTTAGAATCATGAATAAGGACATTATCGAGATGATTATAATACTTTTCAACAATTGGTTAAAGATATGAAAAATGAAACATGAAAGGTTATAAATGTGGTTCTCCATCTGAGCTACTTTATAAAGTAAATGGAGTTACTAGTGATTATATGAAATATTTTGAAATTAAATATACATTCTTATCAAATTATCGTTTTCAGAAAAGAATTATGAAATTGGTTTCTAATTACCTGAAGAACAAATTCTATTTTGTTACAAGGAAGTTTATAAATAAAGTTGAAACATTTTTTAGAGCAGATATATGAAGAATTTTACCATTGAATATAAAAAGTATATCGTTCAAGAGTATGCCAAATTATTATGAAAATTTGAATCTCTCTATGGACATAAATAGAGACAAATTATTATAACATTACCTACTTAAAATGTTTTTGAATTATTCATTTTTACTGATAATTGTTTTAAAAGTATTGTGTTATGATTATAATGGATATTCTTTATATGACTTTGAAATAACAAAACAAAGTGATATAGAAGTTCTTGATATGATAGATAACAAATTTTATTATGTTGATTATTGGTTTAGGCAAGATCATGTTGGTGGTCGCGTTCACATGTTTGTTGGTCCGAATATTTCAAAGGAGATAAGCATAATTCTTGACAGAGCAAACATTCCTTACAATGTTACAACTAAAAATTGGTTTCCTTCTTCAGAAAAGAAAAGATCAAGAAGGACAAAATCAGGAGAAATAGATTTGTATGACTTCAATTCATATGATGATATTATTGAACATTTATATAAACTTGAAGATAGATATAAAGAATTTATAAAAATGAAGGAGATAGGAAAAAGTTATGAAGGAAGATCTATGTATTCGTTTACAATTGGTTATCCTTCAGGTAGGAAAGATTTTTATCATAACATATTGTTTAGATCATAGAAAACCAGTTATATTTATAGAAAACAATATTCATGCTCGTGAATGGGTAACATTAACTTCATTGTTACTTTTCATTGATGATATAATTCAAAATCAACAGAATTATTATGATATTCTTAAACGAATGGATCTTATTATCGTTCCTTCAATTAATCCTGATGGTTATGAGTACACTAGGAATATTGCTCGAATTTGGAGAGGGAACAGAAACGTAACAGGAAATCAAAGGTGTGGTGTTGATTTGAATCGTAACTTTCCATATGGTTGGAAAAAAAAAGATTCTAGATGTATGACACATTCAGGTGAAAGTCCTGCATCTGAACCTGAAACTAAAGTTTTAATAAAACACATTGAAGAAAATTTGGAATATATTAAAGGATATGTTTCTGTTCACTCATTTGGAAGATTATTATTAATTCCATGGGGATATCAAAATGACTATTATCTTGAAAAGCATGAAGAGCTTTGTGACATAACTACAAATATGTACAATGAAATATTAGAAAAAACAGGTACATCTTATACTATAGGTACTACCCCGGGAATATTATATGATGTCAATGGTATAAGTACTGACTACATAGCTTCAAAGGGAATTGAATTTGCATTTACAATTGAATTGGCACCATACTCGAAAGAAAAGCACATAGCATTTTATATAAATAAGGATATGATCCCATCCTCAGCAAAAGAGTTTATTGTAGGAATCAACAGTTTTATTAATCAAATGTTGTAAGAGATTCTTTCAACTTTTTTTAAATGAAATATTATAATTTTTGTGACTGGCCAAAGTTATTTGAAAAAATATTTCGTATTTGATTTAATTGATATATATTAACATAAAAGTTGATCAAGTTTTTAATATTCAGGATAATTCTACTTAGAATTTCCAATATATTTAAATGGCTTGATTTTTCATTTTGTTTCTAAACTTTTAATCTTCTTAACACGTTTAACATTTTAAAATTTAAATATTTTAGCATGTTAACATGGAAACTTTTTTAACAGTAAACAATTTTTGAAATTTGAAAAAGTATAAAAGAAAAAATATGTCTACATAGAATATCATTCATTTCATAATGCAAAAATTATTAGTTCTAACTCTTTTGGCTTTAATAGCTTCAACCGTTTACTGTGGCAGTGGATCTGGAAGTGGTAGTGGTTCTTCTGAATCTAGTGAAGCTAAAGATATGAAACACAAGAAAGAATGTGCTGATGATGTCGTCAATGAATCTGGAAGTACTGGAAAACCACTTTTAATTGAAGCTTTATACAATATTTCTATTACATTAACTGTTGAAGAAAAAGTTATCTTTGAACAATTTATTATTGAACTTGAAGGATTATTCATTTCTGAAAATTATACTTCAATTGAAATTGTTATGGAGTCATCATTCAAGATTAAACTATTCTTCTTGAAATACCCACAATTCTACGTACAATGGCAATACATAGAAATTGGATCATGGGGAACATTCAACGATTTATTCCAAGTTGGTGTTTACCTTTCTGCTGATAAATTTACTGGATGTTTTGTACACAATGAATTTGGAAAATTCGATCTTATTGAAGCCTTCTTAGAATTCCAATTAAAATGTGGAGATGCTTCTGGTTTTGAAACATATATTTCACAATTAACACTTATATTAGAATCAACCACATACACTGAATCAGAAAAATATTCTCTTATTTATGAATTAATTCTTCAAATTATAGCNATTGGAAATGAAACTCTTACATACGCTGAAAAGATAAAAGCTATCTCATACCAATACCGTCAATTCATTAAGACATATCCTTATTTAGAAGAAATCTTCTTATCATTTGAAATTTCTGCTGAATTTGGAACTTTTGGAGATTTCCTTGCTATGTTTGCTTTTGGTGAATCTCAAGGATCATGGCCTGAATCTTTTATTACTCTTCCAGAAATTTCAACTGAAGTTCCAACTACAGAAGCTGTTTCAACTGTACCTGCTACAGGAAATTGTGGTACTGCTGGAAACTATATTCTTCAAGTTGCTGATGGAACATCAATCCTTTGGCAATATGCTTCTGCTACATACTCAAATTGGGCTGCTATTGAAAAGGCCAATTGGAAGAGTCTTTGCAGTAGAGTCTATACCAACTTTGTTATTAATACTTCATTAACTGAAACTGAAAAGGTTAATTCAATAATTGCTGAAATTAATGCTTACGTTGCCTTCTACTACTACAGAGAAGCTAATGTTTATGCCATTCAACTTGGAGCTTGGGGAACAATTGGACAATTGTGTGCTTGTTAATTTTCCATTATGAAATGTGATCATATATAAATAAAATTTTAAAATAAAACATTTTAATTGTGTCTTATCAGTGAAATCATGTCTTTTATCAGTTTTTATTAGTTGATATCAACTCTTCTCAATTAATTCATGTGTTATCAATTAAAGTACTTCTTAAAAGTTTTTATCAATGAAATCATGTCTTATCTGTTCATATTAGTAAAGATATGCCTTTATCAACTCTTATCAGTTAAATATGTCTAATTAGTTCCTATCACTTTTTATCAGTTAAATCACTTCTTATTACTTCTGATTAGCTCTTATCAGCAAAAACATGTCTTATCAGTTCGTATCAGTTAAAAACACTTTTAATCAGTCTTTATCAGTAAAAACATACCTTATCAACTCTTATCAGTCCATATCAGTTTAATCACTTCATATCACCTTTTATCAATGAAATCACATTTTATCAATCCATATCAGTTAAATCACTTCATATCACCTTTTATCAGTGAAATCACATCTTATCAGTACATATCAGTTATTTATCAATTATCAATTTTAATAAATTATTAATTACAATATTTTTGTTTTGTAGTTTGATCTTTGTAAAAAATTATTAAAATTGATTATAAATTATTAATTAATAATCTTTAAAATTTGTGTTTTGTGTTTTAAACTTTGCAAAAGTTTTCAAAATTTCTATTTTAATTGTCAATTTTTATCAGTTATCAACTAATTAGTTATTAATTAATTAAAAAAATGAAGTTTGTGTTTTGATCAAAAATCTTAATATGCATCATTTTAAACATAAAGACGTTAAAAATTTATATTTTTGATAGTGAAATCACAATTTTCTTAAAAAAATAATTTCAAGATACATGTTTTTATTTTTTAAAGTAGTGATAAGAAAATAAATGATTTTTCTTATCAAAAACGTAGGAATTCTTAATTTCTAACATCAAAATTGAATTCTACGTAAAAAATTACATAGAAATACATTTTTAAATATTTAAAAATATGCAATTTATACCGTTGAATCCTAATTCTCCAAAAACGCCTTCTGAAGCAACTTTGCAGCAAATGAAAACTAAAAGGTATTTTGACTGGAGAAGACTGGTTCTAGGGGTAATCGGCCATGAAAAATCGATTAAAATATGCAGCAAAGTCATATCTCTGCTCGTTCAAGAGATATGACACATTTTATTTTTCTCAAAAAAATGATAAGAAAAAAAACGATGATTTCTTATCAAAAACGTCAGAATTTGCAATTTCTGACACCAAAAATGATTTCTACACATAAAAATACATAGAAATACATGTTTAAATTATTTAAAAAGAAAAAATAATACCGTTGAATCCTCATTCTCCAAAAACGCCTTCTGAAGTCAATGTGCAGCAAATGAAAACTAAAAGGTATTTTGACTGGAGAAGATTGGTTCTAGGGGTAATCGGCCATGAAAAATCGATTAAGATATGCAGCAAAGTCGTATCTTTGCTGGTTTAAAAGATATGGCTCTTTTTATAGTCTTCAAACAAATGATAAGGAAAAAATGATGATTTCCCATCAAAAACTTCAGAATTTAAAATATCTGACACCAAAAATGAATTCTATGCATAAAACAACATAGAATTACATATTTAAATATTTAAAAATAATTAAATAATGCCTTTGAATTCTTATTCTCCATAAACGGCTTTTGAAGCCATTTTGAAGCATATAAAAACTACAATTTTTTCGGATTAAATAAAACTATATTTAATATGTATATAAGGAATTGGAAATCCTCCAATGATTTTAATTGTGCGGTAAATGATTATTTAAATGATAAGAAAATTATTATTATGTGAACTTTGTAATGTATGTTGTTAACAATGTTTTGTCAAATTTTTATATATTTTTACAAAATATGTTTTCAGTTATGAATCATTTAATTGGAATGCTTTAATATTACTTTTCTGATTCAATTCTTTGGACTTATATCTCTCTTAATAAAGCATTCAATTTTTGGCTTCTAATAAGTATTGCGATATTCTATTTTATACATATAACAGTAAAGATAACTTTGAAGATGTTACAAACTTTCTTATTATTTATGTTTCATTTTCTCTTTTAAATTTCTTTTAGTAATTATTTCATTTTACTTTGATAATTATATATAATGTTTTAATTATCTTTAAATAAAATATTTTTATATAGTAATCTAAATATAGTTACACTTTTATCAGATATAACCACTCTTAAATGTGTACTTTAAATGTTAATTTTTCAAGAGATATAATCTAAAGCTTAACCGTTAAGATAAGAATATTAATTAGATTTATTTTCTACCTCATAAAAAATGAATATTTTTCATTCTTACAAAATGTAGTACACATCTCCAATACTTATGTCTTTAATTGAATATGTTAAAACTTCACTCTTCTATAATAAAAAATGTAAAATAATTCAAATCATTTTAAATATATTAAAAATACATATTTTGAAGATAAATTATGCAATTTTTTGATTACTTTTATTAATGAACTTCCTTTAAGTAACTTGAAGTTTTACTTTTATTAAAAATATAAGATTATTAACAAATAGTTATAAGTAAAAATTTTTCATTAAAGTGGAAGAAAAGTAAACTCATTAACATTTCTCATGAAAAAAAAAAGTCCATTTTATCATTATCATTCAAAAGCAGTAATATATAATATAGTAAATATTAACTCCCACGATACGTCAACAAAAATCTTTCATGTCTTAATATTTATTTTATTTTTAAAAAGATATCATAAAGAATAAATCAAAATAATATACTATAAAAAAATCTTTCTTAAGATAAAATGAAATGACATCAGAGATATAAAAAATTTGAAATAAGGTTTTCAAATTAAATATTTAAACTTATTTTTGTCTCTATATATATTTAAAATACATAATAAAATATTCTTATTTTAAAAATATTACTATCTTTGGTAGTTATATAAATATTAAGAATTCAATCCTTCAATAAGATATTTTAAACAAAATTGAAAAAATTTTCTAAAAAGATTTTCTGCTTTATCATTAAAACGATCCTGAAGTATCTCTGATATAGTATCAATGAAAGGTTTCTCCATATCCTGAAATTGTGTCGCAGTAATTCCAGATACTTTAGCTCTATGAATTTTGCCAACAGCTATCAGTCTTGAACAAGCATCAGAACAATCTGCTGGAGTTTCTTCTACAGCTGTTATAACGTCATCAAACAATTTTAAATAATTTGCTGCCATTGTCTCAAAACCTGGATCAGCTGTATCTTGTGAAATTTTATTTATATCAACATTCTTTAACTTTGGATATAGTTTTACATTGTCTGGATTTTGTTTTAAATACCTATAAGTATGTAATATAATTGTTTAATAATTAATTTTTTTTTTAAATATTATAATATTTATTTTTTTCTCCTTACTTTGCAAACATGCTTTTACCACTTTCTTTTTCATTACGTCTAACTGATTTCCAGTAATTTTTTAATGTATATAATTCACGAAATTGTGGAAATGGTAATCTATTATCTACTTTTTGTCCCTCACTACCATTAACATCCTGAGGTGGTGCATTTTTTTGATTTTGAGTGGATGAACTCTTATCAGAAGAGGCACCTGCACCCATATTTAAAGGAGAAAAAAGAAGTTATAATAAATAAAATAATATTTCTACCATACAAATTAAGGTAGACTAACTATAAAAATTAATATTTAACATAATTATTGAGATATATGTTATAAGAAAATGAAATGAGATAAATTTTTTTTAAAAAAAAAAACACAAGAAATGAAATGATGAAGTATAAAATATTTTACTTCTAGAAATAATATATTTTATAACAAAAAAGAAGGTACAAGATTTATTGTTAATTATTAATAGTTGAAATTATAAAAATCTGAATGGTCTGAACATACTATAAATATATGTTAAAAATATAAACACATATATATATATATATATATTTCAATAAAACTGCCAGGTAAAATATATATAAACTAATTAAATAAAAATTCTCAAGAAAATTTTAAAGTGGTAAAGTTTTATAAAAACAAAAAGCAAAATGTAGTCGTGTTACTACATATTTGTTGTATTTTTTCTTAAAAATAAATAACATTATTAATATTTATTTTTTGAAATAAATAAATTTTTGATATTAACGACCGTAAATATATATGTTTCATTTATTATATAATGATTTATTTTTAGTCCTTTACTAATAAAGGTATGTAATAAACAGAAAGATAATGTTTTTATTTATAAAAAAAGATAATTATAATTTTATCTTTACGTCATCTAATCTAAGGTAGAATTGGTAATAGATTCATTTGGAAATACAAAAAAAAACATTATTTATAGGTTTGACAATTATATTATTTTATAATTAATTATAATTTTTTGTAAATGTATATTTCAAAAATATAACTTTGCTAGATATTCTAATTATTAATAAATGAGTATATATATACATGCATTCCCCTTATGAAAATTAATAGGTAATATCATTAGTTTGCACAAATTACTTTTTTACGAAACATTAATTAATATATAGTGGTAAGATGTAAAAAATTTTGTTATTAATTTTTAATATTCAAATACTTACGATAAGAAGAAGAGATATGCAGCCTCAGACTTTTTTCTATCAACTGCTTTCCAATAATTTTTGAGAGAATAAAAATCTCTATATGATTGCAAACCCATTCTGGCATCAAGTTGCTTTAATGATGGTTCCGGACTAGGAACCTTAGCTTTTGTTGATTCTTTTCCAGGTTTTCTTAGTTTTTTAAAGATGGACATTAGAAAGAAATAATAATTAATGTTATAAATAAATTCTAAAAAAAAATGTTTCATTTTTATTAATAATTATGAATTAATAATATTGAAAAAAAATATATATATTTTGGTAATATATAAATATATTATATCAAAAATAATACTCTTTTTATTTTATGATATTTGAAGTATATTATATATAAGTTTATTTTTTAGTATAAATATTTATGTATGTACAAATATTATCATGTAATCTTGAAAATACAGATTTTTTGAAGTGTGACTGAATTATATAAAATGAGTGAAAGAAAAAGTGGAATAGGAAAGAGACTCGCTAACGATGGATAAGGAATGTCATGACCACCAAAAAAAGAAGAAACCATGGATGAATAATTTTAATAAATAAGAATAGATTTTGTACGTTTAAAAATGAAAGTTTCTTTATTATTAATAATGTATATAACTGTCACAATAGTTTATTATATCAAGATTTAAAAAAAAATGTATGATTGTATGATGAATATTTTTTGTTTAACAAGTTTTATGTTATGAAGGAGTAAAATTCAATCATAATTACAAGATAGTAAATGGCCATTTTTAATTAATCAAGTATAGAAATATAGTTATACAATACATTAAAACAAAGTTAGAAAAATGTATATATGAAATTAAAAAAAATATATATATATACACAGATATAAAGAAGGAAGTTAAATAATAAAATGATTATATATCTTTATGAGAATGGACAAAAAAGTTCAATTGTATTATTATTGAGAAAAGATATCTCTTCTGTTAATAATTTGGTATAATTAGAAAGTAAGAAAAAAGAAAGATAAAATATAAATTTTTAATAATAATCTATTATTATTTTTTTTGGTTTAAAAAATAATTTTGATGATGGTTATTTCAAAATAGTCTTTACATGTTATAATACATTATTAAATATATGTAAACGAAAAAGACTCCTAAATATTGGGCATTTAAAGAGAGTTACAAAAGAAGTTTTATAAAAATTTTTGAAAGAGATAAAAAAATTTGTAGTCAAATTTCATTTTAATCATTTTAAAACATCCATATATGTTCATTAATGAGAAAGTGATGAGGAAGATGATATTTTTGAGGGAAATAAAATTTTAAGTGATAATATTTTTAAAGAATTATTAGTTTAAGTAAAGGACATGCATGTAAAATATGTTGATAAGAAAATATATAGTAAAAAATTAATAGGATAAAAAACAATAAGATTATTTATTTTATAAATGATACTTAAATAAAATTTATTATTATAAATGATAAAAAAGTTTTATTTTTTTTTTGTGTTGATTTAAACAATATATTTTATTATTAAATAATATTTTTTTTATTGTATATTGTTGTTAAAAGAAATAAATTATATTAAGAGCTTTTTATATTTTTTATACAATTTTTTTTTTTGAATGAAATGTTAAGTTAAAAAAATTAATAATAATTTTATTATCAAAAAGAGTAGAAAGTTAAAGATTATATATTAATGGGACATTATATATCTTTAAAAATAAAAGATTATATAATTTTTATATAAAAGAATTGTTACAATATGTATGTGTTTCATATATACAAAAAGAAAAAGATATAATAATATAAAAGAATTAAAAAGATATTTGTTATAAAATGGAAGAAGATATAAAGTATGAAATAATGCTGCTGTATAGATGAAAAATTATCTTTTTTAAAATTTACTTTGCTAAAAGGCATAACAAGTAAGTTAATGATATAGTATAGGGATGTTTGGAGATATATGTTGAATAAAGTTAATTTTTGGAAAGGAGGAAGAAAAACATATATATATTAAAGTTAAATTATAAGAATTGATAAAATTTATATCAAAATTAGTTTCATATTATCTTTATTTTATTATACAATTAAATATTTATTTGGGATATTGAATATTTATTTTAATTAATTAAATATCTTTATAAGGTATTATTATTTATATTATATTCTTTTTGACATATGTCATGATAAAACTATTATATTTTTTTTTAAAAAAAAAATGAAAGAAGGTGTCATCTGTACGTGCTAAAATGAGGAAATAATTAGATAAATTTGATATTTATAAGAATGTGATTAGATAATATTAATGATGAGAGTTATATAATTATAGAATAAAAAAACATTTATATAACTTTTAATTTTAAAATTAAAATACTTAAGAAAGTAAACAAGAAGGTAATGTATTAATATTTAAAAAAATTTTTTTTTCCATTTAACAAAAGAAATTTACAAAAATGTTAAAGAAAAGAGAGTGAACAAATTTTATTATTATAATATTATAAAACAAGTGTCATGGGAAAGGATATAATAAGAAGATTATATATTTTTAAAAAAGTATAAAGATAATCGTAAGTCAAAATCTGATATATATAAAAAAATTTATAATTAATTTAAAGAAATAAACAGTTGTAAATTTTATGTATTGGTTAAAAAAAATTTAAATTGAACGAAAATATATCTAAAAGTTATAAATAAATATTTTGAAAAATATTGTAACAATATATATATTTTCAAAGATAAATAAAACCTTCTTCTCTTATACGTCTATAGAATAATTATGCTTTCTTTATAATAATTTAAAGTTGCAATATGAATAAGGTAAATTTAGTAAGAATGAGATTTTTAAAACTTCCTTATTGATAAATTGAAAGATACTATAATTATAGGCATATGTCATAAAATATTTTTACCTTTTATTATAAATAATAATGATAAGTATTTTAAGAAAATAGATAAAATATATTTCATTTTTAAAGTTAATGTTTTTGATATATAAAAATGCAATTGTTCATTATTTTACAAATTTTTGCTCTATGATTAACGAAACATGTGGTTTTTCTTTCTTTCTACACATATACTTAATAGACAAATATATATATATATTTGTATATAAAATAAGGGGTATTAAAAAAATTTTTTCTTCCTCCTCCAAACATATTTTTATTTAGTTTAATATTATATGTAGTATTTTTTAAAAAATTTTCATTTTCTCTATGCCTAAAAATGTGAATGGTTAAGAAGGAAGAAGAAAGTAATATTATTTATCAAAAATAGTATAGATAAAATTATATTTTTTGACTTTGCTTTTTTTTTTATCAAATAAATGTAATGTATTATAAAAAGATTTTATTTGGAAAAACAATTTTTTTTTTATTAAATAATTTCCTATAAAATATTTTTTTATAAATGAATTTTTTTTATTAAATATTTTTTTTTTTACTAAAAAATCTTGAAACGATAACATATGTTTCCTCATAAAACATTTTACCAAATGATCAAAAGTATTTTTTTAATAAATGAAAGTTATGAATTCATCTCTATATGATGAGGTAATAGTTCTTTCCTTTATTGGATTTATATTTATTCTAAGCATCATTTATTTTCTTATTCTCACATATGTGAAGAGGCATTCAAAAAAGCCATATCATAAGATTAGCGAGAAATGTATTCTAAATTATATGGCTGTAATGGGTTCCGGTGGTCATACAATGGAACTATCAATGGTAATTAAAAGTTTAAAAGAAAAATGTTATATGGAAAGATATTATATTATTGCGGATACTGATAAGTTATCAGAGGAAAAGGTAATGAAATTATTTTTTATTAAATAATAATAATAATAATAATAATAATAAAGATTCATACACTTGAGAAGGAAACATTTGATTATGGAAAATATGTTATTAGAAAAATTCCACGTAGTCGAGAAGTTGGACAAAGTTATTTGACGTCAATCTTTACAACAATCAAAGCACAGATATCATCTTTTAAGATAATTTTTGAACTTCAGTAAGTTTTACACATATTTTTGTTTAAATTTTTTTATAAACAAAATATTTATTATAAACAAAAAGAAGAAATTTAACATTATTATAAAAGAATAATTTAAGACCTAATGTATTATTTATAAATGGACCGGGAACAGCAATACCAATTGTGTTTAGTGTATTTATACTTGATTTATTATGTATAAAGGATTGTAGAATCTTGTTTATGGAAAGTTTTGCACGGGTAACTACATTATCATTAACTGGTAAAATATTATATTATACAAGATTAGCTGATGTCTTTATTGTTCAATGGAAAGATCTTGTTAAGAAATATCCTCGTGCAGAGTACATACCTTTTTTTTATGCTCCAAATGAAGATATTGATGGTATGATTATTAATGATAAAAAATTAAATTAAAGAATATTTTTTTTATAATATTATTGATCATGGCACTAATATATTTTTTGTTTTAACAATAAAAAGTATTATACAAATTTAATAAATATAAACAATACTGAGAATAAAATGATAAAAATTGATGAGGAATAATTAATTGTTGACGTTGAATTACAATAATCTCCTTGACACCAACATTGATGATCAATAAGATTTGAATCAGCTAAACAATCTAATGATTTAATTTGTTCTGAACAGTATGAATGTCCTGGTCCTTTTATATCACCAGCATTTATAGGAGCTGGAGTTGAAAACATATGAGAGGAGCATGCTCTAATTGTCATATAGGAATATGAGCCTGAATTATTTAATGCTTCCTGCCATTTATAACAAAATCCATCACAATCAACTGTTCCTCTATCTTTTAATAGCCATGTATCCCAATGACAAGAATCATCGAATAGTCTTGGTAATTGTACTCTATTTTTTGGACCTCTATTTTTGGTTAGAAAATCTTGTTTCATATTTTTTGAAGCACATGAGTAACATTTTACTAAAAAATAAGATAGATCGTTAAAAATTATAATTCCTATAAACTTACTTGATTTAACTGATATTGTTAAAGAGATGATAATAATAAAAAATAAAAGGAAACACTTTAACATATTTATATAATATCAAAAAAAAATAAGTAAAACTAAAATAACAATATATATATTAAAACTATTATATATTTAAGTAGTAATGTATATCTTTTAAGTAAGAATAGACTTTAAATATAGAAAAGGTGCGCAAAGAATTTTATTGTTGTATATATAGTTTTAATAAAAGAGTACCAGAAGAATAAATTTAATGATAATATAAAATAAATATACTGTTTACTCACTATTAACGGCAACAATATGCATATATATAATGAACAGACGATTTACAGAAGAGGAATGGCAAAGTAGATAAATATTGAATTTAATAATGAGAAAAGGAAGGGTAGAAAAAGAGCTAGATATGAGATATGTAGTTGATATATTTAATATATGATGTACAAAGTTTAAATGTATTCGAGCTAATAGATGATCTTTTTATCCAATCATTATGAGAATATATAAATGATATTTTTGTTTAAAACAAAAATGAGAAGAGAGGAGATCAAAATTTTTAACAGTTTAATAAAATAATTTTATATACATCTTATCATACATTTTATATATAAATAAAAAACAACAAAAATTTTTTTTTTATGAGAAATAAAAATATAATATTTTTCTCAAATGAGTAATATTTTTATTAAAGATAAAGACACTTCTTATATATGCACTTTTATATAATTTTTTATTAGACCAAAAATCTTCTATTCGTTTGATAAATAAATATATACATATATATACATTAAAAAAATACAATATTAAGTATATTATTTCTTAAATATTTACATTAGTCTAATGTATTCTTAATGTGTTTTAAATGAATATATAAAATATGTTTTATAATATTATTTTATAAAAAAAAAACAACGATTATATAATTAATTAAAGAATAAAAATCAATTATGATATTTTTATTAAATATGTTTTAAATTTGACAATTGATCAACATATGTATATTTTAAAAAAAAAGAAAAAATTAAACTTTTCTTAAAGCATTTTATTCTTTTATAAGTAATAACAATTATAATCTAGATATAAATACTTTAAAAAAATGTCAAAATCATCAAATATTTTTTATTGTCATCTCTTTTTTCTGACATTTCAACTATATATCTTTTTGTCAATGAAATGTTGACCATGATGGTTGTATATGTCTTTTAAAAAGTTATATGATTTAAAAGCATTAAGATAAATTGTTAACGTATAAAATATATGTACTTATTCCTTTTTTCTTAAAATCAATGATGATATATTTTATTTTAACTTTTAGATGTCAAATTATAAATATCATAATTTTTTTTATTATTTAAATTTAATCAAAGTTATAAATTTTTTAAATATATATTTCTTTAACCCATTTTATTATTTAAAATAACATCAAACAATTTATTTTTATGCTATTCCATAATTTATATTTTGAATATCCGAAACAGGAATTGTTTCACTTGGTTCATTAAGTTTTTTTTCTCTATACCATATTTCAGCAAACATAATTGTATTCATTGTGTATTGAGCAAAATTTGCCAATACAAATATCTAAAATACATATTTAAACTATATTATATTGTTTAAGTAAAAAAAAAAGTTTTTTTTTTATATTTATACATTTTTAAGAAAATTATATATATATATATATAATACATATTATTTTCAACTTACCCCAGCCCATGTCATTTTTCCTTTGTTAATAAAATTACTACCACTGACACATAACCAAATACTTATGAAATATAATATGGTAAATGTAATTGAAATAGCCATTTCAATTAAAGGCCATGTTATTAAACTACTTTTAGGTATAATCTTATCATCCAATTCTAAAGCTAACAATGATATTAAAATAACATTAACAATAATATTAGCTGTAGATGTAACTTGAACAACCTTACCACCAGTTGATGTAAATAATGTTGATCCAATTATTATTAAAATTATTATACTACATATTGTTGTGGTAGTTTTAATAATATTGGGTAATGTACGAAGACGGTACAAATTTAATCTTGCCATAATTAATAAAAAAATAATATATTAAAATAAAAAAAATTGATTGGTCTGAAAAGATGTTTTAATCATAAGAATATATATATAAATATAAATGTTTACCATACTTGTGTAGTATATAAAATGATCATTTAAACTTTTCATTACTTTTATATTATTAAATTTATGATTTTACTTGATAAGATATCACTATCATATTTATAAAATGATATCTTTTTTTTTATTATTAATTATAATAAATATTTACAATAAGACTTATTTTTTTTTTGTAAATAGTTCATATTTTAAAAAAAAGAAAGATAAGAAAAATATTTGTATTATATCAATTAAACTACTTAATTATATTACTACATCTATTGAATATTGAAATTTTGATAGAATAAAAATAAAAACTATTTTATCTTTTAATCATTTTAACTTTTTTATTCTTTTCAGAAATAATGAAGTTATTACTGCTAATATTTTTATCATTATATTCATTAATTAAATGTGGTGTTAGAAGACCAAGATCAATGAATGAAGAATTTTTTAATTGCTTTGAAGTATGTACAAGATATGGAATGAAGGAATATGAAATTGGACAAACATGGTGCCATCAACGTTGTAAAGATCATTATTATATTTATTCAATGAAAGATATTCTATATTTAGAATCTCTTTATATGAAAAATTTTATTGAATGTACCAAGAAGACAGGTGATCCTATAAATTGTGGTTATTATATTGATGATGTAGCAAGAGTTGTTACACTTAAAGATTTATCAAAGCTTAACAATCTAATTATTAAATATATTCAAGATGGAAAGAAATTTAAGATGGATATGAAATACTTAACAAATGTACGTTGCCGTGGATCTTGTATAAGAAATCATTTATCATCACAATTAGATGTGGAAGATTATTGTGAAAATAAATGTAAATTTATTAATAATAGTAATAAGGATAACGAACAAATTAATAATATTGACTTTAACATTGATATTTAATATGTATAAGTTTTGGATCATAAAAAATATTATAAAATTATTAAATTTTATTAATATATTTTTATGATCTGTACATTTTTTTTTNTTTTTTTTTCTAATCATAATATTAATTTCTTTAAAAGAAGAATAATTTTAATAAAAGTATAGCTTTTTTAGTTATTTTTTATTTCTATTTGTTTCATTATATTGATACTGTCTTGTTGGATTAGTTTTATTTATTTTATTTATACCACTTAGTTGCAAATATTTCTGATATCTTGACTTTGCTTCAACAGCTGCTTTACTTATAGCTTCATTTATTGTGTTATCATATACTTTAGCATTTGTTTCATATTCCCAAGCTTTTAAATATTCTTTACTTTTACATAATTGAGGAGTTGGATTAAATTCTTTTTTAAAAAATAAAGTTTTATCTTTATAATTTTTTATATCATGAAGAAAAAAGTCTTGTTCTTGAAATTTAGAACTATTCATTATTATATCTCTTACCCATGTTTTATTAGATTTCTTTTTTAATAAAATCATTCTATGATCATCAAAAGAAAAATAATTAGGATTAGCTTTAGTTTCATCTAGTTTTCTAAGAATCCATCTCATACATGATATAAATATCATATTGTCTTCATAACCAATAGCTTTTTTCCATATATTCATACAGTGATTATAAACATTAAGATAATTATCACCACCAAATAATGTTGTAAAAACAGCATGAATAGCATTTATATCTCTTCCATCATTAGAATGTTTACATTCAAAATTGGCAAAAAATTTTAAAAAATTTCTTGAATAATTTGTATTTTTAAATATATATGTATTTGGATCTATTTGTGTATTAAAAA
The DNA here is from genome assembly GCA_000941615.1 of Parastrongyloides trichosuri. NCBI lineage: Eukaryota > Metazoa > Nematoda > Chromadorea > Rhabditida > Strongyloididae > Parastrongyloides > Parastrongyloides trichosuri. The sequence goes on from LM523242.1 coordinate 53,901, forward strand.
CTCTTTCATAAAATATAAATTCTTCATTTTCATTTGGAAGGTATTCTTCAAGTTGATGTTTTGGATTAATAATTCCCATATTATTATCAATAAAAAAGATATATTTATATTTATTTTGATTTTCATCAGCAAACATAGAAATGATACAATGTCTTTGAAACATGAAATCTTTTTGATGACATTTATTAAATAAATATAAATATTTCTTTCTTGTTATAACTTTTAATGAAACGTTATTTTGTAAACAATAACATTTGACTGTTCTTAGTGATATTAATGAATCTGTTGAAGTATTAAAATTTTTAACAAGAACTATAACAACATTATTTTTATAATCATCAATTTCAAAATCATCTAGATTATGTTTATCAACATTATAAATGAATGAGAAATAGATTACAATATATATAAGTATAAATATAGTTATAGAAATAACTGAATAAGCTATCCAAGTTTGTTTCATGAGTAGTATATGATATTAAAATATAAAATGTTGTTTAAATAATTGATATATATTTATTTATTTTTTTTTTAAATCAATATATTAGTACAGGTATTTTAATATATCATTCATGTTATTTTAAAATATTTTTATAAATATTTCATGAGATAATATAAAAAAATGGTGTTGTTACACTTTTAGTAAATTTTATTTTTTTATTTAAAGATGTCGTTGACTGGTACCATTTTTTTCTATAATCTAATTATAATTATTGTATATCTTTCCTTCTTCTAATAACTTTATATATTCTTTATAAGCTTTTTCTTTCCAATAAAATAATAATTTATTAATTGTATCAGTATCTGTTATTGAATTATTATTATATTTCCATGCATCAAAATAATTTGGTCCTCTACATAAATCACGATTAAATATAAAATCATCAAAAATTAATTTTTTTTCTTTCAACATATAATCACTTTTAAGGCCATGTATAAAAAAATCATCAGTTGAAAATTTAAAATTTGTTACCCAAATATCTCTTACCCATCTTCGTTCATTAAACTTTTTTAATACTATTATTTTGTTATTATCAAAAGATTGATAATCATATAAATTGTTTCCTTCATCCATTTTATTTAATGCCCATCTTATACAAGCAACATACATCATACAATTTTTCCAAATATTTATTTTTATATTTAAGTTATTCCAAATATTATTACAAATATTATATTCTTTTCTATAAGATGAAGTTGCAATAAAATCAAAAATGGCTCCATGTAAAGGAATATTATCTCCACCACAATGAATTGGTGGCATTTTATATATAAAATCAGCAATAAAATGTAATAATCTTCTTGTGTAATGTGAATTTTTAAAAATAAAGCTTCCAATAGCAATTTCATGATTAAAATATCTTTCATAAAAGATAATTTGTTCTTCATTTAAAGGAAGATACTTTTCTAGTTTCTTTTTTGGATTTAAAATACCTATATCATTATCAATAAATAGAAAATAGTCAAATAAATGTTTATATTGTAAAGCAAAGTTTGATACAATACAATGTCTTTGAAAAAGAAAGTCAGGTTGTTTACAGTTGTATGATGTTTCATGATATTCATCTAGATATATTAATGTATATTTATGTTGTAAAGCATAACATTCATTCATTTCTTCAGCTTCAATATATTTATTTTTTGATATTCTTTTTTTAACAGATATTATAGCTATTCTTTCAGGTGATATAAAATTTTTTGGTTTCATTTTTATTATTGTAAAGAGGATAATTATAAATGATAAGTTTAGAAGAATTAAAAATAGTAATTTATTTCTGTGTAATAATATTTTCATTTTAAAATAATAATGTCAATATTTTATACAATTATATAAAACTAATATTTAGTTGTAAATATTTGAATAAAAAATGATTACAATTATTGAGATATAAAAGGATTCGTTAACATTTGGAAATATATATTATCTTCTGAACAGATGATTATTAAATAAAATGTTGTCTGGGATTCTAACTAGTTGGTATGAAAAAAAAACGATTAAATATTTAAATTTTTTATATAAAGTTAACTTTTATAGTGTTAAAAAAATATATTTTGTTATCATGTATATATTGCATATTTCAATTAGAAAGAATAAATTTT
>LM523243.1:0-51804 GCA_000941615.1 Parastrongyloides trichosuri
TTTTTATCAACAAAGACTGTTACTGATTAAGTACGATATATGAATATAGATGACTTTCTATAATTATGTTAATTTTTGAAATATAAATATTTGAATGAAGAAAGTGGGGGAATTAAAACAACTTTCATTTTATGATCGAATTTCATTTATGTATATTGATTGTGGGCAGACCTTCAATCAAAGCCATCTGTGCTCACATTTCCAATCAGCACGTTATGGAAACATTAAAGCTTTGTCGTTTTCAATTTATACACATTTCACTTTATACACTCCTAATTGTACAGAAAATTTAATTGATACAATAGCGATATGAATTGATACATCAATGGATAATGTTTTAGGTATTTTCCATAAAGTTTAGAAATACTTTCGTTAGATAACTTTGTAACCAATATTTTTTATTATTTTATTCTATCAAAAGACTCAATTTTACAAACTATAATAATATCTCATTGTGAGGCATCAGAAATAGTTTTAAAAATTGTATCAAATTTTTCAACTATAAAGTTCATTATTTCTTTAAATCCGAGATGTTCATGTGAGGACTAAGAAGGCATTAACAAAAGTTTTAAGAAAAAAGTTTATATATTACATAAGCCTATATGTATTATAGATTTTTTACAGATAAAATTTCTAACATTGAATTTCCAAAAAAGTAGGAAGCTTTAAAGAGGATAACAGTTTATTATAATAATTCATTTGATCTTACCAAGATTTGTGATTACTTTTGGTTGAATAGAATTGTTGATAACCTTGAAATTTTTAGAGGTAGCCATTTAAAATTCCAACAATTGTTAGGTGGAATTTAATATTTTATAGTAAATTTTTTTGTATGAAAAATAAACTTTTACCCTCTTGTTAATACTTTTCAATATTCAAAATTTGGATATTTAATCTGTTACTTTTTAGACTTAATGCTATTTATTTAATTTAATATTTTATAGTAAATTATTTTGTATGAAAAATAAACTTTTACCCTCTTGTTAATACTTTTTAATATTAAAAATTTGGATATTTAATCTGTTACTTTTTAGACTTAATGCTATTTATTTTCAATGCGAATATTTACAAAAATAATATAATTTAATATTTAAACTGTGATTAATAAAATAATTATTTTGAAAAGCCAAATGTCAAACTACTTTTTGTCAATTAAAATTTTCAATATTCAATCAAGAAATGTAATTTGAGATTGTGAAGAAAAGCCAAATGCCAAACTACTTTTTGTCAATTAAAATTTTCAATATTCAATCAAGAAATGTAATTTGAGATTGTGAATATTAGTTAATTCAAATTTTTTAATTAAAGGTAAATTATATAAGCTTTTGAATAGAATGTTTTGTTTCATTGCACATTTTTTCACATCTTCTTATTTAAAGAAAATGTCGGATGAAGAAAGAATGCAATTGTATGGGTTGGACTATATTCGGTCACAAAACGAAAGTAACGTAGATAATGGAGAATTTGGTTTAAATTTTAATAGAAGAAGTAAACGTTATGTTGAGGAGAGTCAAGTTAAACGCGAAAAGTTAGAAGGAGAACTGTTCAGTTTCTTGATTAATGAAATAATATTCTGTGTAACAATTATTCTTATCTTTTTTGTTACAACTGGATACTTTACCTATAAAAAATTTAAACCACCAAAAGAACGGAATTGTGTTGTTGAATATGACGAAGATACTACCACAAATAAATATGAATCTAAGAGCTGGAGTAAAGCAACGTCATCGACAACAACTAAAAATTTTTCGGAACCCCAAAACACAATTACTTAGGGTTAGAAAAATATAAAATATTCCATTACATGTAAATATTAACTAACATGTGTTTTATTTTGACACTTTTTGAAATAAAAGTTTATTTATATAAATAGTTTGTTTACGTGAGGATACTTTTAACCATTTTGAAGTATCCAACGACATCTATTTGTTAAATCGAATTTTGTTCTAATATTCAAAATTATTTTTACGATTCAAATTTTGTTTATTAAGAGAAACTATGTAAAGTAATAGCAATTAGACACGTGTATCATTGTAGTTTTATTTCTTAGCATTTTTCTAATGATGAATAAATTTTCTATACTTGTATTGATGATTGTTCTATACAATTATAGTTTAATCTCCTGTCAGAAAGCTCAACTTCAGTCACTTACTTCATTTTTCATTGAAGTCAAAAATGCATCTGGAATCGATTGGACCCAGGAAAAAATTAATGTTACGTCAAATTTAATACAGGATATTTTTATGAACCTTGAAAATTTTTTGAATACAAAAAATGAAAACGACGAAGAAATTTATAGAAATATATTTCAAAAATTTGCTGTCACATTTTCTAAAGAAAATGAACCTTATTCTAAGTCTTTTAGAACAGTTATAAAAAACATTACGCATGGTATCCAACCGCAAAATATAAAACTTGAGCAACGTAATCTTTTNATTACAATAATGAAAAATTTGATAGAAATTGTGGCTGACCCAAACTATCCTGATTTTATAAAAGGCCTTGCTAATGTTTATACATTCGAAAAGTTTGAAGATGGTTCGTTTAAATACTACAAGGATAAATTAAAGGATTTAGAGAAACATTTACAAAAGGATGGACAATCATTTTTCCCAAAAAGTGGTAGAAGTGAATATTTATTAGAAATTATCTTTCAACTTATTGATAATCATTTATTAAGTGATATTTATGATTTTACAAAAAAGTGTAACATTCAATTTTATATTAAAGGAGATGATAGTCAAGAGTACGAATTAAAAATTAATTCAAGTGATAAGGCAAAGATTGCACAGTGTAACGAAGATTATTTTTATAATATGTATCATGCTCTAGTTGAAGATGATAGTAAAGGAAGACAAATATTTGGTATTTATTATATTGCATTAAAAAAACTTTATAAGATAAAAAATGCAATTTAATCTATATTAAAGATTGCAAAAATGTTATAACCATATATTTAATTTTCAATTTGATGATAAAATAAAATATTTAAAAGTATATTTTTTGTGTCTCAAAATTAATTCTATCCATTTTTCTTTTTGAATTAAATTATTAACGTGTGTTTTGGATGACTAAAAATGTTGAATAGATAGTTTTAAACAAATTTTGTAGAATTATTCAAAAGAGACTTTGTGTAAAAACAAATTTTTAATTATAATAAGACTATGTAATGTAATAATAATTTGACACGTGTATCATTTGATGATGAAAATATTTCTCTTGATATTGTTGCTCAATCTTTTCAATTGTGGATTAATTAAGTGTGAAGATAAATTTGTTACCTTATCCACTACATTCTTTTTTGACATACATAAAAGTAAAGGAATACACTGGACTGAGGATAAGCTTGCTGTTATATCAAATTTAATTAAAGAAGTTTATAAAGAGTTTGAAAGAGTTCTTGTAACAAAAACTGAAGTAACTGAAGGGGAAGGAGAAAATGCAATAAACAAAACTGATTATAAATTTTATCATATGTTTAGATTGTTTGCAGATACTGTTGAAACAGAAAATGAGAATTATATATATCCATTTCCTAGTGTTATAAAAGAAGTAATAACAAAAGATGTAACTAGTGAGAATATGAGTGAAGAAAAAAAAGTTGAAATTGCTGGAATATTGAAAAATTTTATTGAAATTCTTACAAATAGATATTATTCTGAGTTTAGGAAAAATCTTGACGAAGTTTATCTATTTGAAAAAAAACCTGATGGTTCTTATGAAAATAAAAAATACGCAAAAGCAATAAAACAATTAGAAAATCTTTTAAATAAGGAAGGACAAACACTTTTTCCTGATATTGGAAAAAGTGAAGAATTGAAAAAAATTGTCATTGAACTTATTGACAACCACCTTGCAGATGAGCTACTTAATTTCAAAGACTCATGCAATGTTGAATTCGAATTTACAGATGATAAGTATGTATTAAAGCAGAGTAATATAAACGAATTAAAAATTTGTAGAGAGAAGTATTTTAAAAGTTTATATGAACTTTTTAATCCTGAAGATGATATACTTAAAAATCAACTTGCCAAATTTTTGGAGCCATTACAACAGTTAATGAATGCAACAGAATAAAGTATTAGTGTGTATAAAATTTGTGTAAAAATTTAAAAACAATATATTTGAATTTTATATAGTAGTAAAATAAAGTATATATATTGTTGTTTTAAATGTGTGGAAACCAAATATATATATTATTTTTCAAATAAATGAATATTTTAAAAATATCGACATACACTTCGGAACATTAGGAGAGATGTTGAATTAATAATTTTTAAGTGAGCAAATTTTGAATAATAAAAAAGTATTTTAAGTAATCACAATTTGACACGTGTATCATTTCTTATTTTATTATGATTAAAGTTCCTCAGTTAGTAGTGTTAATTATTTTTTGTTATGGAGCACTAATAGTATGTCAATTGCATACTTTTTCTACAACGTTTTTTATTGAACTGAAAAATATTTCTAGGATTAATTGGACACCTGATAAGATTAATGCCATGTCTCAATTAATACAGGATATTATCAAAGAATTAGAAAAAGTTTTTAATAGAAAGAATGAAAAGAATGAATTGATGTATGAAAAATTATTTCAAACCTTTGTAGATACTGTTTCAAATAATAACGAGAACTTTATGAAGCCATTTCGAAAGGTTATAGAAGATATGACAAAGGGTGAGAAAATAAATACTTTATCAGAGAAGAAAAGAAAGCTTTTTGTTGGAATATTAAAAAATTTTTCTTCTATTCTTGCAGATCCAAATTATTATGGCTATTTTAGAGAGGATCTAGAAAACGTTTTTAAATTGGAAAAGTTTAAGAATGGATCATACAAAAAATATGATGACAAGATAAAAATATTAGAAGGACTTATGAAAAAAGATGGGTATACTTTTTTTCCAGAATTTCCAAAAAACAATAGAAGTAAGGAATTGGAAAATACTATTTTTGAATTAATTGATAATAATCTATTAAATGATTTTTATCACTTCAGAGAACATTGTGCCTTTGAATTTCAACGTGTTGATGATGAAAAAAAGTACATAATGGCGCACCATAAAAGTGTATTTGGTCGAGTTAGAGCATGCAAAAAATATTATTTTGAGAAAATGTATTATCTTTTCGATCTTAACAGTACAAGCGTTTTGGAAGATTTCGGAGATTATAAATATGTGTTGAAAGAACTTGAAGCATTTGAAAAATTCTCTCAAGTTAGATAATTAGAATAAGTTTGTGTATTATATATCTCTATTTTAACGTAATAATAAAATAAAGTATTTGTTGATAAATACCTTGTGTTGTTATGTTAAATTTACTTTGACATTGAAATAATATAGATTAGTATTTTCATTTATTCAGGATAATAAAAAATGTGTGTTATCTTGCTGTATAGAACCAAAACTTTATACAATGACAAAAAACAATTTGAATATAAATAATTAATTGTTAACTTTAGAAACTATTTCAAAATAAATATTCACTATATTTAATTTAAAATAAAATTATAAAATACATTTTTATTTTTTGTTTNATACTTTTTATTTATTATTCGTGAATTAAAAAAATGACAATTTTTTTTTAACACGATGTAAAAATTATTAAAATATGCATAAAAATAAATATTATAACAATAAATAAAATGAAGAAAAAATGGAATTGAATATTATTCTGGTTAAAAAAAAGAAAGCTGCTTGTATAGTCTTCATTTTATCTCCTTTCCTTACTTCATTTGTTTTATCAAATAAATAGAATTCTAATATAAGATATAAATATATACCAGGTGGAGACCTTAAACATTGTAAAGGGTTTTGTATAATTGAAAGAAAACTACTTGGTTCATATTGTTATAGAAATAAAAGTTATTTCTTTATAGATATAGATCTTGGTTAAAAATGAAATGAGTGTTAACTTGAATATACTTTTTTAAAGTAAAAAGTATATGATATATAATACTATAACAGTTCCAAATATATTTATACATGTTATCTATTAAAAATGATAAAATTAAAGAAGAATAAATATTTTAAGCTAATTAAAACATGAATATGTTTTAAAATTAAAATACAAATTAATTCATGAATAAAAATTTGTAAAACAATATAAAAATAAAGAACCATACAAAAATCTTATTAAAGAAACAATGCAAAAATCAACACTTGCTTATGTTTTAACATTTGTATTATGTCTTCAGATACAATATTGTTTTTCTGACGATCTTCCTTCTACTGTAAGTAATTTGGAATCACTGTTTGAAGGGGAGCCAACAAAACTCTACACAATTTTGTATCAATGTCTATTAAATAATTCATCTGTTCCATTTAGTAATAAAGGTAATCTAAAAATTGTGATTGGTCAGATAGAGACAAATATTTCAAAACCTAATTTGACAGTAGAAGAAAAAAGAGATGCTGTCATTGAGAGATATGATGCATTTGTCAAAACGTATCCTTATACATTACCATATTGGGAAAGTTGTCAAATTTCAAATGAACTTGGAAGCTTTACAGATTTTATTCAAAAAAAAGACCTTTTGACAACTTTAGAAATATCAACAACAACACAGATGCCAACTACATCAACAACGGAACCTACTACTACTCAAGAACCCACAACCACAACAACAAAACTTACTACCACTCAAGAACCTACAACCACAACAACAGAACTTACTACTACTCAAGAACCCACAACCACAACAACAAAACTTACTACTACTCAAGAACCTACAACCACAACAACAAAACTTACTACCACTCAAGAACCTACAACTACAACAACAGAACTTACTACCACTCAAGAACCTACAACTACAACAACAGAACTTACTACTACTCAAGAACCTACAACCACAACAACAAAACTTACTACTACTCAAGAACCTACAACTACAACAACAGAACTTACTACTACCCAAGAACCTACAACTACAACAACAGAACTTACTACTACTCAAGAACCTACAACCACAACAACAGAACTTACTACCACCCAAGAACCTACAACCACAACAACAGAACTTACTACCACTCAAGAACCTACAACTACAACAACAAAACTTACTACTACTCAAGAACCTACAACCACAACAACAGAACTTACTACTACTCAAGAACCCACAACCACAACAACAGAACTTACTACTACTCAAGAAACTACAACTACAACAACAGAATTACCAACAACAACTTTACCAATAAAGTGTTCTACTCTTGGAAGCGTAATAATCCCAAAAAATGTATTTGATGGTTCAATATTTTGTGGGGATCAAGCTTCTAAAATTTATAAAAAATGGGATTTTTTAGAGAAATTGCAATGGAACCTTTTATGTACTCAAATTAGCAATAAATACAGAGCAAATAAAAATAAATCTTCAGATGAAATAATGAAGATTATAATTACAGAGGTTGCAAAATATATTTCTAAAAATGCAAATATGTCAGCAAAAATATTATCATTACCATTTGGAGATTGGGGTACGATTGCAGAGATGTTTACTTGTTCTGATATTTATCCGTGTATTGATGCTTACTCAGAATTTAAGGATAAATGTGTCAAATAATAATATTTTAACATTTTTATGAATACACAACCAATTTTATTGTTTCAATTAGTTTTTTAGACAAAAATTTTATAAATAATATATTAAAATGGTAACACTTTTCTTTCATTTTTTCAGTATTATAAATAGTTACATTTTTATTTACTATTTGTGATAGCACATAGTTTTTCATTTCTGGATAAACCTAAATCATTGGACTATGTTCAGGTTTACTTAGTCTATATTTAGACGTTAAAAGAAATGCTACTTTAAATATATCTGAGATGAGTACCCAATTTTCATGTAAATTTGGCAATACAATGCATTTTGAAAACAAGATGAAACAGAAAGGAGACACAAAATGAAACCACAAAACAAATTTAAGATATAGTGTAAAATACTTTTATAATTTTTTTGTATATAGAAATCTTATTATTAACATAGTACTCTTTAAATAAACATATCCATAAAATATTTTTCTTTCATTACATTAATATTTTTTAAAAATTTTTTACGTTACAATGGTAGTTGAGAAAATTTTACTTTTATCGTAATGAATTCAAAAATATGAATCTATTTAAAATAGTGGCTAATTTAATTAAGCATTAATTCAATATTTTGCATATTTCTTTGTGTTAAAGAAGTATTCTTGAAATGAATTGGTTTATATTTTTTTTCCTCATTTTAAATTTTTCTCATGCCAAAAAGTATGGGGATGAGATAGATTATGAATTGGTGGAAAGATTATTGAACGAAACGTTAAACGAAAAAATTGATCCATGTGACAACTTCTTTGAATTTGCCTGTGGAAAATGGGTTGAAAAGCAAGATTTAAATCTTTTTGAATCAAAACATATACTTTATGATTCTTATAATAAATTTTTACATCTTTTTGAGGATAAATATATTCCTGGAAAAATTATTTTTAAATCAAATAGTTTGGAATCTGTCAAGTATGCTCATAAGAAATGTATTACCTCTTTGATCAAAAAAGATAAATTTTTGTCTAAGGATATTAAAAAGGTAAAAAAGATTTGTAACAAGAAAATATTTTTTGTATCACAAAAACTTTTTGCTGCAATAATTTTTAATGAAGTTATTGGATTACAAAAGATTAAGGAAATTAAAAAGACGGCTCAGGAGATGTTTTCAAACTTAAAAGAAACACTTATCAAAATGATAGAAAAAAAAAGATGGCTTGATGAAGGTACAAAACAGAGGATAATTTATAAGATTAATACAAAACATTTTGAATTAAAGATTCCCAATGAATTACTAGATATGGAAAACGTTGAAAGAATTTACAAATATTTATATTTTGATAAAAAGGATTCATTTGTAAAGATTATAGAAGTTATGAATGATTTCCGCAATTTACTCAATGCGCACACTAAATTTGAGTTTCAATATCCAGGTGATATTAATCCTATTAAACCAAACCCCTATTATGCCTTTATAATAAATCATATTGGTATAATGATTACAGTTATGGTTGAACCAATGTTTGATATAAAATTTCCGACCTCAATGAAATATGGATCATTAGGGACAATTCTTGCTCATGAAATTATACATGGATACTCTGGGAAAGGTTTGGATTTTTTGGAACGAGATATTGTTGGGGAATTACTCTCAAACTACTCTAGAAGGGGATATGAGATAAGGAAACAATGTATTGTTGATCAATATGAAGGTAAAGGAATGTCTTATTCTGCTTTTAAAGCTAAGGGAGAACAAACACATGATGAAAATATACCTGATAATAGTGGTCTTAAATTGGCATATAAAGCCTATAAAAATTTAGTTAATAAATATGGTTATGAGGAAGAAATTAAGATGAATAAGTATAAAAAGTATACAAATGACCAATTATTTTGGATCGCTGCTGGACGAGTTAAATGTGATAAGTATATTGATGAACGAATAAAGGAAATGTTTGAAAGAGAAAAACATTTGCCAGGAGAATATCGAGTATCAATTCCATTCGGTAATCAAAAAGAGTTTGCAACAGATTTTAATTGTAAGGTGGGATCAAAGATGAATCCTAAGGATAAATGTGATATATGGAAATATAAAAAAAGTTTAAAGACTTAAAAAAGATAGTATTTTATTATTATGTGAAATAAAAAAAGTCATTTATTTATTCATAAAATTAAGTAAAGATTTTAATATAACATTAGTGTGTAATAAATAATTTTGTAAATGATTTTTAATTTAATCCTTTAATCGTTTATTCCAATTGAAAACATTTTTCAAGCTATAATTATCAAAAAATTTTACTTTTGTTTTCACAAATTCAAAATTAGGAATGTATTTAATATCATGGCTAATTTAATTAAACATTAATTTTTTNTTTTTTCATTATGTACGAATATTCAAAAATAAAACAAATTGTACTTCTCTTGTTGATAGTTGTTCCAATGGAATCTTATTCCAAGAAAGTTAAACCTACTATTGACTATGAATTAATAGATAAAATATTAAATGAAACAATTAATGTAAAAGTTGATCCATGTCATGATTTCAATCAATTTTCTTGTGGCAAATGGCTAAACAATAAAGATTTATTTTTTCGAAATGTTTTCTTTAGAACTGGAGAATCTATTGATCAAATGGTAGACATCTTTTTCAGTAAGTTTTTAATTGATTTTTTTTTAAAATAATGAATTTTTTAGATAAGTATATAATAGGAAAAATTACTTATTCATCCAGTGCATTAGAAACATTAAAATTTGCTTACAAAAGTTGTGTTACATTTAATTTAAGTTTAAAAAAAACGTCTAATATAAAAAGGATTCATGAAGAGTGTCGTAAGGAAATTAAAAATGCTTCACAATTTCTTGTGGTACCAATTATAATCAATGAAATGATTGGTATTAATAAAATAAATGAACATATAGAAAGTATTAAAGAAATGTTTATAAATATGAAGGAAACTTTCAAAGAGATAATAGAAGAGAAAAAGTGGTTGGATAGAGAGACGAAGGATAGAATAATGAGAAAAATTGATGCAAAAGAAATCAACTTTACTTTGCCTAAAAAACTTAAAATTTCGGAGATTGATAAAGAGTATGAAATATTAAAACTGCATCCAAATAGTAACTTTTTGGATATAAAAAACCTACTCAAATCATTCTATCGTTTGTTTAATCGCATCTCTAAATTGGATGGTTTTGGATCATTTTCTAATATTGTACCTAATGCTGCTTACAACGTATATTCTAATACTGTTCTTCTTTATCTTACATTTTTGTTAGAACCACTTTATGGGACTAGGTTTATGACGGCAATGAGATATGGAGGTTTTGGTACTGTTCTTGCTCATGAAATTCTTCACGGATATAGTGGTCGAAGTTTGAATGTTATAGAAAGATATAAAATTAATGAACTACTCACAGAGTATTCTCAAAGAGGGTATAGAAAAAGAACACAATGTATCATTAATCAATACCAAAATCAAACGATGGAAGAATCTGATTATAAGGTTAATGGAACGCATACACACACGGAAAATATATCTGACAATAGTGGAATCAAGTTAGCATTTAGGACATATAAAAAAATTGTTAAAAAATATGGTGAAGAAGAAAATAAGATGAAGACATTTGGAAATTTAACAAATGATCAATTATTTTATATTAGTTATGCACAATACTTTTGTGAAAAGTATAGACCGGAGGTAATTAAAAAAATATATTACGAGGATAAACATATGCCAGGAGAATTAAGAATACTTAATGTAGTTAAGAATCAAAAAGAATTTGCTGAAACTTTTAATTGTAAAGCTGATGCAGAAATGAATCCAGATGAAAAATGTGAAATATGGAAATCGAGAAGATATTAATGGAATAATTTTTTTCAAAACATATTTGTATGATGCTTATTGGAAATGTATTTGATTATTATTTAAAATTTAATACAAATGAGTAAAAATAATATTTATTTGATAATTATATTTTATTTTGTATACATTGTAAATTTGTAGAGGTCTATTGATAAATTATGAAATTGTGTTTATTTGTTATCTCTTTTTTAACCACTATAACACTGTCTTTTAAACATCACGTCAAAATAAGTAAAATTGATTACGATTTATTAGAGGAGACGTTACTGGAAGGTATAGATGAAACAATTGATTCTTGTGATAATTTTTGTAAATTTGTTTGTGATAGGTGAAACAAAAAAGAGACCATCTCTGATACATATTAAAAGAAGAAGGAAAATCAATATAAATTTAAAGTGATATTTTATAATTTGAGTTTTATATTTCTTATTTTAATATTTTTAAACAATTTTTTTACATAAATCTATGGTCGAAAAAGGTATATAAAATCAGATGTTTTTGGAGTCATTTAAATTTTCTTACAATGTATGATGAAGATTTTTAAAGGCTTTAAAGGTACAGGTAGTAATTGTATTGGAAAGTGTTTCATTATTTCTAATCAGTTTAGATCAATTGTTATTATCAATAAAATTATTGACAGAAAAAATGTCAAATTAATAACTAAAAATGTTTATGAAATGTTTGAAAATATTGAAGATGTCTATAAATCGCTTTGATTCGTGAAGGAGATACCTTTGAAGTTATCGACATAACATTAGTAGATATTAATAAAAAAATAGAAAGTAATGGATTTTACAATAGTTTCTATAATCATTTTGAGAATACATTAAAATTTTTGGCAAAATCATTATTTGATACAAAGTTTTTAATTTTCTCGGAGTATGATTAGAGTCTTTTACATGAGGATAACAGAAATTATTGTCACCCTTTTAANTGTAATCATATATGTTAGATGTATATATTAGTAAATTTTATTTAAGTAGTTATTTTCAATGCTTAATATCTTGCGTTATGTCACTAAATTGTTATTCCTAGTAAATATATGTAGAAATAAACTATATATTTTATTAAACTAATTATCATTCAGGTTACTCTTTCTTAAAAAAACCCTGCAGAAAGCACTGATGATGGTTCTACCCATATAATTTTGTTATTATTGTGGTGTGGATCTTGAAGATTACCTTTAATATTTGTTGCTAATACAAAAACATTTATTTTTTACTTCAAATAATATTTTTGAAATTTGATTCATAAAGTTGACATGTGAATGACTATTCTTGATATTAAAAAATTAATTATCTATATTTATTGATTAGTGGTAAAAGAGGTAGAAATATTAAAAAATTCAGTAGAATCATTTTTAATATAAATAAATATTTCAACATTCTTTTATACTATTTCTTATCAATTTGGACAAATTTGATAAAACGATAATAATAATAATTTATTGATAATGTAAATAACAACAATATTTTAACAAAAATTTTTTATAAAATTTACCGATTTAAAACTTTATTTAAATTTATATTATTTTAATATTAAATTATGTATTTTAATAGAAGATAAAGTTTAAATCAGCAAAACGAATTGAAAAGTTTAGTTGTTATTTTATTAGCCAAAATTCTATAATGTTCTGACTATCGTTACCATTTTAAAATAAATTTTTTATGTAGAAGTAGATTTACAATTTCCAAATGTATATGTTATACGATTTCCTCTTTCTTCAGGTGCCATTAGCATTTCGCATCCTCTGTATGTACTATTAACAACTTCCATAATTTCTTCTTTTGAAGATTTTGTTTGGCCTCCATACGTATATTTTGTATCAGAACCACTTCCAACTTTCACTACTGAAGGACGGAACGTTGTAACTTTGATTAAATCTTCTGGGCTCAAAGAACCTGTATAAAAGTATTTTGATTCGAGGCCCAATGCATCAAGTGTTTCATTACCAAGAGACAAAAGTAAGAAAACTATAAAAAATATTGTAATAAAGTGTATTCTATTCATTTAAATTTTATTTATATAAAATTGCAGAAAACTATAAAAAATATTGTAATAAAGTGTATTCTATTCATTTAAATTTTATTTATATAAAATTGCAATTTTAGCTATCCTTAAATATTAATTTTAATATTTATAATACCAAAGTTTCTTCAAATGATTAAATATGTAATGTTATATAAATACAATTATTAAATATTGAGTTAAAAAATTTGTGTTTACGTTTACACGAAATTATACATTTACATGTAGATATGCAATATAATATTTTAAATTTTGAAAAAATGTAATGACAAGAAAAATGTTTGAAAGTTGTTGTGATTAGAAATTATTTTTGGCTTAGAAATCGTTAATCATCATTTCAAATACTTTTAAGGATAACTTATATTGGTACTATTAAAATCAATATTTAATATTTATAAAATTGCCATATTATGAAAAAGAAACTGAAAATTTAATAAAGGCATTAAATTTGATTAAAACCATATTACTTTACTGTTATGACTTTTGATATCATAAAAAAATAAAATTGCCATATTATGAAAAAGAAACTGAAAATTTAATAAAGGCATTAAATTTGATTAAAACCATATTACTTTACTGTTATGACTTTTGATATCATAAAAAAAATTAAAGATACATTTAAATCATAAAATACAAATTGTTGACTCAAAATTTCTTAACAAACATTATTCACAATAATGTACTTTTAAATCAAAAATTATGTCAATACATTTATTTTATATGATAATTTAATCTTTACAACAAAAGATATGAATAATAAAGAGAACTTTATATTATCAGTTGATATTTGAAAAAATATATATTTATAATTTTTATCAATAATAATTTATATTTAATCTTTTTTGATTTTTTTAGAGAATATTTTTGTAATCAATTTACATGATATTTTAATCATGCCGTAGGTAATAGACAATAGAATGAAAATGAAAGGAATAATAATATCCAAGTTATAATATTCAATGAAACCCATATCTTTTGATGCCAAGTCTAGCATAGGAAGCTTTCCAAATCTACACGCAAATTCAACATGTTTTACAAGTAATTCTTCTGAAGCTATTGGTCTATTCTGGAGCATTGTTGCAGTTTTAATAGAATTTATTCTGTACTTGTCATTATTTAAAACTTCTAAAATTTTTTCTTTTAATTGTTTTGGATTTTTTAAAATGTCTTTTTCTACAGCTAATCCGATTTCAAGTCTTTCCAATAACTTAGCATTTCTCATTTGATCACCTAAAATATATTATATAAAAATAATTTTAAAGACATACCAAATATTGGTACTGCTAAAGCTGGTACATTATTAAAGGCAACTTCTGTTGTACTTCCCATACCACCATGTGTTATAAATAATGATAATCTTTTATCATTCAATATATCATTTTGTGGCACCCATTTACTGAGAATAAGATTTTCAATCCCTTTTCCATGTCCATCTTCAGGAGTTTCATACTTCCAGATGAAAGTTATATTAGGAAGACTTTTAATTGTTTCCAAGATTCCATCTTTTAAATCTTGACCCATAAATGTACTCTTAGCTACAGATCCAAAAGAAATAAGAATAGTCTTACTTCTTCTACTCAATATTTCATCAAATTCCTTATCAAGTGGTTTAGGTTTTGGCTTCCCAATTCCTGATACTTCAATCATTTTTGGAGATTTAGGTGTTGGAATATCTAAGAAGGGATTTGAATTAATCAAGACAAATGAACCCTCTGTCATAATTTTTTTAGCTACATAAAATCCTTTACCATATTTCTCATCAAAGACATCTTGTAATGTGGTATATTCTGAATCGAAACCAGAAAGATAAGAAACAAAATAATGTGTTAAAATATTAGTAGCGCGTTCTCCATAAGTCATTTTATCACTAGAACCGTGCATAGCTGATGGGACGTATGATGCCGGAAATGGAATACCAAACATTGGATACCAATTATCAAACATAACACTTGACGTTGCTACAATAGTTGTTTCTATTTGCCAATGTTTGAATAAACCAAACATATATACATACATCCCTTCAGAAATAGCGACATCAAACTTTTGTGACAATATAAACTTTTCTAATTCTTTATCATTTATTGTTGTTAACCCTTGTAATCTTGATGCCTCTATAAACAAGTTCATTATCTATAAAATCGACATTTACATATAAATAAATAACTAAATATACCGTCATTTGTCCTATAATATCTTTAGAAGATTTCCATATATCTTTAACAAAGTCCTCATTTGTTGCAAATTGAACTAACTTTTCTGATGGTTTAATATTATAAATTTTTCCAGGTAAATGATATGGATCTTTCAATTTTGCATCAATATTAGAAGATACCACAAATACATCATGACCAGCATTTACTAATAATTTTGTCATCTGACTCATAAAATTCACATGAGAATGTCCCAATTTAGGGTTAAAAATTAATATTTTGTATCCATTAATAGATGTTAAATATAATAAAAAAATCAAACTTTTTAATGCTATCATTTTTATTATAAATTTAAATATTTTTAATGAATTATTTATATTATAATTCTTATCAATCATTTTAAAAATGCATGATAAGAAATATATTTCTATTATCAATTAATTACACAAAAAATCATTCGTTATCCCTTCTTATAACTCGGTTCATATTAACACAAATGATTATCAAATCAAATTGTGAAATTAACTAAGATATTTTATTATTTATAAAAATTCTTATAACAAATCATAGGTTTATCACAACGAATAATAATTTATGTAAAAAAATTTGTAAAATACAACTTTCCTATGTATTGTTATTATATTTACATATAGTTTTGTGATACTATAATTTAATAACATTTATAAAATTTAAATTTTACTATGATAAATTATATTTTAAAAAATATTATATTTTTTACAATTTTATATATTTGAATTTTCATTTATTTTTACTAATTATTTAAAAAAAAAACTATTTGTTTTATTAAAAATTTTATCGTTTAGATTACCTCTTCTCTCAAATGGTTAAATTTAGATAACCCTTCCTTAAAAAATTCAGTAGAAGGTTCTGAAAATATAATATCAAAATTTAAAAATTTGTTTTAATAAACTTTTAACTAATCAAACATTTATTTCTTAAGCAAAAAATAATAATCAGTTTTATGCATATCAAATGCAATAATTATAAATCTTGTTTCTTCATATATTTTACAAGAGATGGTCCAATTATCTTTCTCTTCAGATGAATATTACGCATTCTTTCTGTTGTTTGTTTCAATGTTCTATCAATTGTACCTTGTGTTTTACAATCTAAATTACATTTGAAAAATGTCTCAATTTCATTTGCTTTATCTTTGGAAGGATTTGCTAAAGAAACTGAATTTAAAAATTTTTGGAACGTCGATGTATTGACGCCACCAAACTTTTCAAGTAATAGATCCATATTTTTTATAAAATAATCATAAGCATAATCCTTTCCTGTATCAGTAGATAATGCTCCATAGAAGAAGAATAGTAAATTTTGTTTACGAACTTTATTCTCAACAAAAGCATATTCAAATAATTCTTTAAGTCTTTGAATGTTGTTGATTTTACCCATGGCTATCAATGAATCTATTGCTTCTTCTGGAAATGTTGATTTTTCGTAAATATCCTTCAATTTATCATTTCCTTTAATTCCATCTTCTTCACCTATTATTGAAAATATTACGCTTCTCAAATTTGGATCAATATGTGAATTATTTTTGTAGTGCTCATCGAAGATGTAACGAGCCATATAAATTGTTTCTTGATGTTTTGCCATAGCCAGTAATTTAATTAAAAGAGGCCTAAGTTTTGTAATATCTTGTTTCTCACTCTTTATAGCATCCCATCCAATTTTTTCAAATAATGGAAGGAAAGTTTTAACAATAAACTTATTAAATTTATTTATTGATTCAGTATTATTCATTTTCTCCAAGATATGGTGACAAGAGCTTATACCTTTACTTATAATACTATGAAGATCATAATTTTCTTCATCTTTTGTTATCTCAAGAAGTTTAATAAAATAACTAACATCCAATTTTCCTACTCGAACTAAAGCATAAACATCATTTGCTATACTAAACAAATTTTCTGGTGAAATTTTATTCTTTGTTATCTCAGAAAATATTTTATGGAGCATATGTTTTGAATATTGTACTCTATAAAATCCAACAGTTCCAGGATTAATAATAAGTGTATCTAAGGAATGAATACTTTCAAATGTAAATGATTCTTCATATTGTTTCATTATTCTTTTATACTTTTGAGTTATATTATTTTTTGAAATAACTTTAATTGTAATTGGTATATGCCATGGTATTTCTCCTTTACTATCACTACCATCAGCTAGATAACGTCGTTGTTTAAAATGAAGTTTCCTACTTGTACCATCAATTTCCTCTGAAACAGAGACAACCGGATAACCCATTTGTTTTGTCCATGTTGCCATCATTTCTGTTATATTTTTTCCAGAAGCTTCAGCTAACGCTTTCCATAAATCCGTTGGTATAGTATTTTTATATGCATTGTTTTTTATATAAATTTGTAAAGCCTTCTTAAATGTATCCTTTCCAAGATAATTATACAACATTCTTATAATTGAACTTGATTTTCTATAAGTAATATCATCATAAATATCTTCCAATTCACTTGGATTATTAATTGGTACTTCCATTGGATGTGACGATCTCAATGAGTCAAGAGAAAACGCAGGTAAAATTTCTTCATTTTCAAAAGCTTTCCATATATTTAAATCTTTATAGTAATCATCTATACCAACATACTCAAGAAAAGAAGCGAATCCTTCCTTCAACCACAATTGATCCCACCATTCCATGGTTACAATATTTCCAAACCATTGGTGAATTATTTCATGAGAAATAATTGTAGCCATGTATGTTTTTTGATTAATAGATGATTTATCTGAATCCATCAAAAGAGCATTTTCCCGAAACGTCAATATCCCTGTATTTTCCATAGCTCCAAAAGCAAAATCGGGAACAGCAAGCATATCCATTTTTGGTAAAGGATAAGAAAAATTAAACCATTTGTTGAAGAATTGTATGCTTTTAACACCAGTTTCGAGTGCATATTGAGCTTGGTTTGTCTTTCCAGGAAGAGTATAGACACGTATGCGTGTTTGATTGTTACCAGGAAGGTAAGCCTAAAATATTATGGTATATTTTTTTATACAAATATACCTGAACATAATCAAATTCACCAATAATAAAGGCTACGAGATACGATGACATATACATTGAAGATTTAAAATTATATATTTTACTTCCATCATCCGTTTGATCAACATTCTTTAACTCTCCATTTGATAATGCAGTAAGATTTTTATCAACCTGAAGACTAATCTCGAAGGTAGCTTTGAAGGTAGGTTCATCAAAGCATGGAAAAGCTTGTCTAGCATATGTACTTTCAAATTGTGTTGAAGCAAGATATTTTGTGTTTCCTTTTGAATCCTTATATGAAGATTTATAAAAACCAATCATGTTGTCGGTAAGTTTACCATAATATGTTAGTTTTAAATCAACCGTTTCTTTATTAAATATTCTTGGTAATAATATTTTTATCATTTCAAGTTCTTTATTGTACTTAAATGATAACGATTTATATTCTTGACCATTTGAAGCTTTACATGAGATTGATTTTATATCAAGTCTATGAGAATGTAGTTTTATATAATTTGTTTTCTCCTCAACAATTATAGTGATAGTTTCTTCACCATCAAAGTCAAATGTTTTCAAACTTGGTTTCAATAGTATTTTGTAGTGAATAGGTTTTGCAAATAATGGTAATCGTTCAAACTTTGATTCTATTCTCTCATTTGTTTCACAATTAAAGATTCCATCAGGTACTAAAAATGAAATAAAAATAATTATAAAATCACTTACCTTTTAAAAATTCTCTTACACCTTTACCATCAAAGCGAAGATTTTCACATTCGTGTTTAAAATCATTCTTTGGTTTTAGGTTTTTTGAATTTAAAAAGCCAAAGAAACAACTTATTATGTATA
This sequence comes from Parastrongyloides trichosuri, assembly GCA_000941615.1. Taxonomy (NCBI): domain Eukaryota; kingdom Metazoa; phylum Nematoda; class Chromadorea; order Rhabditida; family Strongyloididae; genus Parastrongyloides; species Parastrongyloides trichosuri. Next base: position 19,434 of record LM523243.1, read on the forward strand.
AAAAGAATAAAATATTCATTATCTAAAATATGACATAATTATAAAAATTATTTGATTTATAAATTATGTAAATTAGAATATTTTTTATTGAAATGAAGATGTAAAATGGTAATATTAAAATTTTGATTAATAAAAAATTTAACATGTCAGTTATTAAGCTACTAAAATACTCAATTAAAAATTTCTACATCTAACACTTCTTTATTAGAAACCATTTCTAGTTTCTGTCCAAAATTTAGAAATACGAAATATTTATCTCAAAATTTCATCAGTACCTCAAAACTAGGTTTTTAAAAACACCGCTTTGACATAGAAGAGGGAGTATGTCTTAAGGGATAGAATATACAATTTCCCGTTCATATCTGAAAATGATTAATTGTGATAGCCTTATGTATGTACGTGTATATCTTTAAATCATCATATAATATTTTTTAAACTTTCTTTAAATTAACAGTAATCTTTTCAGTGTAAATAAAAAAAAATATATTTAATGAGAAAAGAAAATTTATAATAATTAATCACAAATTTTTTTAAAATGTATTTAAATTTCATTAGTTGCAGAAGCAACCTAAATCATTACAATCAGAAGTTGTAAAGCCAACGTTGACACAATATTCTTGGCATTTCCCTCCTTCATATTCGTCACATTTTAGACTATATCTACCGTATCCTTCGATCAATAGATTTGATGAAATTAAAAAAAAGTATGCAATAAAGAATAAAAATGAAACTTTCATCTTGGTTATTTCATAAGAATGACGGTTTTTATGTACATTTTATATTTTTATTTAATGGTTATATTTTAATAAATTAGCATGGAATTAAAAAATGTTAAATAGAAAACAAATATATTTTAACTTTTAAATATTTATATATTTAGAAAAAATTTTTCAAAATTAAATAAAGACTTATAATTTTTTATTCGAAAATATTACAAGTTTGTTAGCAAGAATTTAATTGAATATTTTTTTGAAAAGATAAAATTTAATTACTTATCATTCTTGATAATATATTTCAATAGTATAGAAAATGTTCAATGATCATTCATTGATATCTTCTTTATGAATATTTTAAATATTACTTTGGAGTCGTTAATTAACATTTCGAATCTTTTCAATATTGTTTAATGTAACGCAATTTAAATAAAAACGCGTTCCTTTTTACGTCTCCACATGAACTTTACAAAATGTGAATGACCATTTACTTGATTCTATATCTTGGATGTTTTATATCAAGTACATTTTTTGGGCAAGAAAAGCCTATCACTTTTATTTAGAGTATTTGATTTCAAAAATTATTATATAGTATTGAGAAAAATATATATTTGAATAAGTTGGAAAAGTATCAGAAAGCACCAAGATATTTTTTACATGTATAATTTAGAAATTTAATAAAAACCTATAATTTAAAGATGGATAATTTGAAAAAAAATTAACAAAAATACATATGAAATTAACTTTGTATTTAAAAATAATAAAAATTTTTATAAGATCACCGATTTTATAGATAGTTGAACAAGTTGCAATTTTACTAAAGTAAATATTTATGTATATAGAACATATATGACGTGTAGTATATCTACTTGTAGTATTGGTAAAATACTTTTTGATAAAATATTAAGCAATGATAAAATGAAATATACACTCACTTATAAAGTATATATATTGCTGGAATCAAAAACAAATAGACTTACTCTTTCAACAATTAGTTACTATAAGGATAACATTAGACTTTCTACGTGTCCATATGTACACTATATTGGATACAAAGGGAATATAAAATATATAATTGTCCTTTATATAAAAAATAATGAATACTTTGAAGAGAACGATAAAATTAAAAGATATTATATTTATACTTTAGTATATTCTTGAAAAATCAATGTCAACTTTTTGATCTCTAGTAAATTGAAGCAACTAACGTTATCAAATTTAGAAATAGAGCACTTAACTAAACAACAAATTGGCTCACCAAAGAAAGAAGATGATATTGATAAATTGAAAAGTAAATTGATATGTTCTAAAATTCAAAATATAAACAAAATTCATAATTTTGAGTAATTGGATGAAAATGAGAATTATTTTTAAAAAAATGTATATAAAAAATGATGCGAGTTTCCCAGAAAGTTACAAATTGTATTCAGATAAAACACTCCTATTTTATTACAAAGATAGTATAACAAAATAACTCAGTAAAATAAACAATTATCAAGGTAAAAATAAAATATATATATACAATAAATCTAATCAACAAAATAAGTATTGTATTAATGCCAACAATTAGTAGTCTAAATTCAACAAGATGGGATTCTTCTATCTATAAAAACTATTACATGTTTGCTGAAGAAAAATATATGGGTACAAAAGTAAATGTAAAATTTTATCAACAAATGAAGATGATATTAACAATAATTATGATTAATTTTACTCAAGAGGTGCTTATATCTCTGTCCAGATGTATGAATCAAATAATAGTATTGGATTAACTGGCATCGAAGAAATATTATCAACAAAATATATGAAAGGATTTAAAAATACACATGTGTTTCTACCAAGAAAACAGAGCCTTATCACTATGATTATGTAAAAATTGAAACGACATTCATATTACAGAATGAGGAAGTAAAAATCAAACAGAACATTGTTGGTGTCGATAAAAGTTTTAAGAATAATTTTTTTGACAGAGTTAACAATGGTGAATGGACTGAATTAAAGCTTATGAAATTATATTGCAAATCCAAAGACATCAAAAATATTGTTATTAAAAATTCAAAATTTTTTACAGAACAAGAGTTTCAATATCTAATTGTTGAGAACAGATATATCATAAGCAATATTTTAAACAAAGGATGATTTTGATTGAGATACAAAAAATAATTAGACGAGTTCGAGATTAGTTGTTATTATCGTTCGAGTTGGATTAATAATTTCAATAATTTTAATTATAATTGTACTTAATTTATATATTTTAATAAAAAAAATATAGAAAAAAGAGAGAGAAACAAGTAATTCTCACAGTTCAAGCGATTCAAGATCGAGAAATAAGATGACAAAAATATGATAAATCAGAATATAGTATAGGTTTTACTTTTTCAATTATATCGAATAATTATAAGTGCCAAAAATTATTTTTAGCAGCAAAATAATTACTGTGCAATTAATTTATAAGATAATCGTAATGTAATATAATGAATATATAAAAGTTGATTCATTGTGTTTTTTAATGAATGAATATTTAAATATTATTACATAATTTCTTTCTTACGAATATTTTGAATACAACTTTATTGTATAGTAAAAAAATTTGAATCTTAGAAATGTTATTTAATGTATTTTGATTTAAGGAAATACAATTTCATTTTCTTCTTTAATGCGTACTTTTCAAAATGAGAATTTGGTTACATCCAATTTTATTTATTGGTTATTTTATACCAAATAATGTTGTTGGTAGACAGATGACTCTTTTACATACTTATTTCGTCCCTTTATACGATAAATTTCATCAAATTCATCATCAATCGACATTAGAAGATCTGGAAACTTTAAATGAACTTCCAACCAATTTTATGAATATAAAATTAAGAAATCCAGTAAAAATTTTAAAATTGAAGAAAGATTTAATTAAAAATAAGGCAAATCTCTATGGAGTAAAGTTTTCATTTTATTATTATCAAGGAGGTTACATGGCTACTACGTTTTCCAAAATAGATAGTGATTATAAATTTAGAAGTGTTTCCACTAATGAAGGACATTTTACGTATTGCAGTATTTTTTCCTGTGGTTTCGGGCCTGTATTTTTTGATAGATATACACATGCTAACATGTTGAGTGATCAAAGTAGGCAATATGAAATGGATTATATGGTTTATTTTGTTTTAGAATCGAGTGACAATAGGTTTCATTTCTTGACAATTGATTATAATAAAAATTATATTAGGCTTTCATCATGTCCATATGAAAGGTGGTTCGATCGGAATATTGAAATTAAGTTTACAATTTCACCTCATTTAAAAGATAATGGATATTTTGATAGTGGGAATCTTGGTAAAAATTATATTATGACACCAATATACCCATTAAAACAAAATGATAACTTTTTTGTTTGTGGAATATTAAAACAACCACGGGTTCATGATATACAAGTTGGTCATATAATCAATCGACACCATAAAAAAAAGCAATATGAATCTCAAGTTGATGTTTTAAAGGATAATTTAGTGTGCAAAAATATTGACAATGTTAACCAAATTGCACATTTTGGGTATTTAAACAAAATTTATAACGTTAAGAATAAGGATATTATAGAAAGAATTGAAGTAACTTCTTCAAAAAAGTACAAACTTTATTCTGGACAAATAATTTTATTTTATAGTAAGAAAGAGATAGAAGATGAACTGAAAAAAATGAAAGCAAAAAACATTTACAAAATTGATGAAAAAGGAATTATAATGGATCCTGCATGTATGAGATTTTTAGTTAATACAATTGAAGCTACATTAGTACCAACAACTGAAAGCTTGGATTCAGTAACAAAGGGTTCTAAACCAAATGAGTATTATTTATTTGTAGAGAAAAATAATTTGGATAGGAAACTTAATGTTAAATGCTTATCAAAGGTCAAAAATGATGGTGATTACGTTTATGATCAATTTTATTCTAGAGCAGCAAACATTGTTGTCCGTAAATATCAACATGATGACACTATAGAAACAAAAAATACTATTCACATTGTTGCAAAAAGAGATATGAAAGCTTTTGGAAGATACACATGTATTCCATTAAAGACTACTGGAGGCTATAAAAAAGATTTTATAACAAATGGAATCACATATGTATTACCTGCTGAGGGATTAAAATTTAACTTTGATGATATAGCTATAGATGAAAATTACGTAAACAATGCAAGTTGTGTTAAAAAATATTCTAAATGGTCAGAGATAAAATCCATGAAAATATGTTGCAAATCAGAAAATAATAAAGATATTGTTATAGATGACTTTTCAAATTCCAATATATCAACAAAAGATAACAAAGTTATATACAATGGATTTTTTAATTACACAACTGTTACAGTCCTCTGTGAATATAAAACTATAGGAGATTCAATCTTTGTTACAGAACAGAAATTCCAATACCCAATGTATAAGATGAATGTTACAGTCAAAAAAAATGTTATCAGACAAAACGTAACATTTTTAGTTGAGAATAAAACGAAAGATCCAAATACACTTCCCCTTTTTATTGGAGCTTGTTTGATAATCCTTATTATATTAGTTACAGTAATATTAAGTTTTGTAATTATATTGAGAAAGAAGAAGAAAAGAAGAANATCTAGAATGCGTGGTTCATTAACTTCAACGACAGGAGCGACATCAGTTACAAGATCAAAATTAGATTCTTCAATTGCCGATTCAAAATCTACATTTAAAATTAAAAGAAAAAAAGGTAGAAAAAAATTCTCAACGACAGAGTCAACATCCATATCAAGTTCAACTTCAAAATCAAGACTTAAATCTTTTGCTAAGTCTATATCAAAACTTCGAGATAAAAGGCAAAATATTAAAAAGTTTCCCCAAAAAAATTATTCTCAAACAACGACTTTGGGAGGCTCATCAAAAAGTACATCAAATGTTAATTATAAATGTCAAAATGTTGTTATTAAACCAAAATAAGAGTTGTATAATTTGTGCAAGAATACATATTTTAATAAATTGATACATTAATAATATAATAAAATAATGATGAATTTATTTTTAATTAAAAAATTATTTTAAAATGCAAAAAATATATAATACTAAAATGTTTATTTTTTATTTAAAATAATAAAAAACGAGGATTTTGACGAATTCTTTATACATACATACGTGACATAGATATACAAGTTTTCTTTTTTCATTGAATTAACTTGCAAAATAATGGTGGACTTGTATTATCAATATTGTTCATTGTAGTAATGTTAAATAAATAAAAATTTTGTAAATCAGTTATTAAACAATTATCTAATTTTTCCTTGTGATTGAGTAACTTTTCCATTTTCAGATATAGTTTTGTTTATTTTATCTTCACATTTCTTTAATCCCTCATCTCCAAAAATTTTTTTCCTTTCCCCTATTCTTTTTGCTTCACATTTAAAAGCTTTTTCTATTTAATTTTTACCAGATTTTAAGAAGAAACAAATGAAACAATCTTTAATAAAATAACTATATTCCCATCTTTCATAATTATATATATATATAATTTATTTAGGAAAAGTTAAACTTTTGATTACATATATAAATTATAACATCACAAATAATTAACAGTATTTTTTATATTATTAATAAATTTATTTCATATATTGTAAAACACTCCATTTTTTTATAAATTTATTTAACTTTTTTTTCTGTGACTCATTTTATTAGTCAATACATATATTTTTTTTATCATTTCTTTTTTGATAATTTAATTAATATATATTAAGTGTTTTAAAGTGTAAAGAATGATTATTGTTAATGGCCTTTTGTTATGCAAAATTTTAAACGTCTTCATGATAGCATTACCATTATTAAAAATTTTACTTTTAATGCTTATCAATTCAAAATTTTAAAACTATTTAAATTGATAAGCTAAATCAATTAAATATTCAATTTCTTTTTATCTATTGAAAATATCAAAAATGAAGTTATTATTATTTCTCCAAATTTCCCTTCTTACAATTCAATCTTATACCAAAAAATTTGAAAATGAAATAGATTATGATTTAATTGATGAAATATTAAAAGAAACAATAAATGAAAAAATTGATCCATGTGATGATTTCAATGAATTTGCTTGTGGTAAATGGTTAAATAAACAAGATTTAACTTATCAGGATTCTTATTATCGAACTTCTGAAGCTTACCAGAAATTACGTGAAATATTTTATGGCAAGTTTAGAAAATTTTGTTTATTAATAATTATTTTAAGATAAATATATGTGTGGAAGAATTAGTTACAATTCTACAACTTTAGACACATTGAAATTTGCTTTTAAAAAATGTATAACTTTTAACTTGTATAATTTTCAAAAAATGCCAGTTGAAATTGCATATAAGATTTGCAAAAACGATACAAACCTTGTTTCGTTATATCTTTTTCAATTTATAGCTATGAAAGAGATAATTGGAATGGATAAGATGAATAAAATCAAGAATGATATTACTATTTTGTATTCAAATTTGAAAGAAACTTTTGAAGAAATTATTAAAGACAAAAAATGGTTGGATGAAGAGACAAAGAATAGAATAATTAAAAAACTTAATTCGATAGAATTTTTCATACCTATACCAGAGAAATTAGATATTTTAGAAGTTGACTGGGAATATAAATTTTTAAAAATACATCCGGACCATAAATACCCTGTTATTAAAGAAATACTTGAATATTTTTTTACTTTATTTGATTATAATGAGTATATATTGGCGCGTGCATTATACATCCAACCAAATGCTGGGTATAATTATTTATTTAATTTTATTATGGCATCTCTTGGGCTCTTATTAGAGCCAGTTTATGGAACTAAATTTATGGCATCATTAAAATTTGGTGGATATGGTTCTATACTTGCTCATGAAATACTTCATGGGTACAGTGGTCGTTCTCTAAAATATACTGAAAAATTTAACTTTAATGATTTGTTAACAGATTATTCACTAAAAAATTATATAAAGAAGGCTGAATGTATTGTCAATCAATATGATAACAAAACATATAAAGATTCAGATTTTAAAGCTAGTGGATTGAATACTCACACCGAAAATATATCAGACAATAGTGGTATTAAATTAGCCTTTATAGCATATAAAAAATATGTTGAGAAATATGGTTATGAAAAAAATAAGATGAGAACGTTTGGAAAATATACAAATGATCAATTATTTTATATAAGCTGGGCACAATATATGTGTGAAATATACAAACCTAGTAAAGTTGAATATTTGTTTTTCGAAGACTCTCATTTGCCTGGAGAAATGCGAATTGAGAATACACTCAAAAATCAAGAGGGATTTGCAAAAGCATTCAACTGTAAAGAAGGATCGAAAATGAATCCTAAAGATAAATGCGAAGTATGGAGATATAGAAAAAATTAATTGGAAATCTTTTATAATTAATTGTATTAGTTAAAAATTATATTCATTGTAATATATTATTTTATTGGTAAAATTTTAATAAAAGGATTTTAAAAAAGTATTGATAAATATACACTTGTTTTAAACCATTCAAACATTTATTTTTCACAAATCAAATTAAATTTATCTTTTTACACATAAAAATATCCTTACTAATACTATTCTATCACAAAACATATAAATTTATCAAATAAAATTAATTATCACACATTAAAAAGTAACCTTTTTAAAATATTGAACAAGAGCTGGACCAATAACTTCTTGACTAAAATGACTATTACGCATTCTTTCCGTTGATTGTTTTAATGTTCTATCAATTGTGTCTTGTGTTTTACAATCTAAATTGCATCTGAAAAATGTCTCAACTTCATTTGCTTTCTCTCTGCTTGAATGGGCTGAGGTTGCTGATCTCAAGAATTTTTGGAACGTTGAAGTATTGGCTCCACCAAATTTTTTAAGTAATAATTCCATATTTGTCATAAAATATTCGTAAGCAAAATCTCCACCAACATCAGAGGATGTAGCACCTGCAAAAAGATATAATAAATCTTGTTTTCTAACTTTATTGTCAATAAAAGCATATTTGAACAATTCTTTTAGTCTCCCAATATCATTGATTCCACCCATAGCTTCAAGAGAATCTCTTACAATTTCAGGAAACGTTGACTTCTCAAAGATATCTTTTAGTTTATCGTTTCCATTTATTCCATCTTCCTTACCAATTATTTTGTATATTGTGCTTCTCAAATTTGGATCAATATATCCGTCATACTTGTAATGATTTTCAAAAATTGTTCTAACCTTGTTAATTGTCTCTTTATTCTTTGCTCTTGCTAACAATCCAATTAAAAGAGGTCTAAGTTTTGTAATATCTTGTTCCTCACCCTCCTGAACTTCCCATCCAACTTTTTCAAATAGTGGTAAAAATAATCTTTCTATAAAGTTATGAAATTTGTTTATTGCCTCACCATTATTCATTTTCTTCAAATATCTATCACATAATACTAGAGCTTCAGTTAAGATGCTACGTAAATCGTAATGTGTCTCATACTTTGTTATTTCGAGAAGTTTCATAAAATAACTAATGTCCAATCTTCCTATTTTAACCAAAGCAAATATATCATTGGCAAGACCAACCAAATTTGGTGGAGAGATTTTTTTTTCCATTATACTATTAAATATTTTGTTAAACATGTCATCACTATATTTAACTCTATAAAATCCAATAACTTCAGGATTAATTATTAATGTATCAAAGGGATCTACATTCTCAAATGAAAATGATTCTTCATGTTGTTTCATTATTATTTGGTATTTTGGTATTAAATCATTTCTTGAGACAGTTGAAATTGAAATAGGTATATTCCACGGTACTTTTCCAAGGCTATAACTACCATCAGCAAGATAACGACTTTGTTTAAAATGAAGTTTCCTACTTGTACCATCAATTTCCTCTGAAACAGAGACAACCGGATAACCCATTTGTTTTGTCCATGTTGCCATCATTTCTGTTATATTTTTTCCTGATGCTTCAGCTAATGCTCCCCATAAATCTTCTGGTAAGGTATATTTATAAGCATTCTTTTTAACATAAATTTGTAAACCACTCTTAAAAGTATCTTTTCCAAGATAAAAATATAACATTCTAAGAACTGAACATGACTTTTGATATGTTATAGCATCATAAATATCCTCCAATTCACTTGGATTATTAATTGGTACTTCAATTGGATGAGATGATTTTAAGGAGTCAAGTGAAAATGATAATGTTATTTCTTGATTAATAAACGTTTGCCAAATATTTAAATCTTTATGATAATCCTCAACTCCAACATACTCTAGAAATGAAGCGAATCCTTCCTTTAGCCATAGCTGATCCCACCATGCCATTGTTACAAGATTTCCAAACCATTGATGTGATATTTCATGTGTAATAACCGAAGCAATATATGTCTTCTGGTGGATTGATGTTTTAGTTGGATCCATAAGAAGACCAGTTTCGCGAAATGTTAATATTCCTGTGTTCTCCATAGCACCCATCGCAAAATCAGGAACAGCAAGCATATCCATTTTTGGTAAAGGATAGGGAAAATCAAACCATTGATTAAAGAAGTGTAAACTTTGTACACCAGTTGTTAAGGCAAATTGTGCTTGATTCTTTTTTCCTGGAACAGTATAAACACGGACACGAGTTTTATGTTTTCCAGGAAGGAAATCCTAAAATATATATATTTGCAAAATTAAATTTTTAAACATACCTCAACATAGTCAAACTCCCCAATAATAAAAGCAACAAGATAGGAAGACATATACATTGAAGATTCAAAGTTATACTTTTTAGTTCCATCACTCATATGATCAATGTTCTTTAAATCTCCATTAGATATTGCTGTAAGGTGTCCCGCAACCTGGAGACTAATTTCAAAGGTAGCTTTAAAAGTTGGTTCATCAAAACAAGGAAAAGCTTGTCTTGCATGAGTACTTTCAAATTGTGTTGAAGCAAGATATTTTGTCCCTCCGGTTGAATCTTTGTACGTTGATATGTAAAAGCCAAGCATATTATCAGAGAGTTTACCATAAAATGTAATTCTTAAATCAATTGTTTCCTTGTCAAAGACTTTTGGAAGTGATATTATTATCATTTCTAGTTGTTGATCATAATCAAATTTTAATGATTTATACTCTTCAAATTCACATGTTTTTAAGGATATTGATTTAATGTCAAGAGAAAGAGAATGAAGCCTTATTTCGTCTGTACGATCATTGATGTATATTGTTATTGTTTCATCTCCTTCAAAATCGAAGGATACTAAACTTGGCTTTAATAATAATTTGTAATGAATAGGTTTGGCATAAGACGGTAGACGTTCAAATTTGGGTAATTCTTTTTTATCTTCCTTACAATTAAGGGGTCCATCAGGTACTAAAAAGGATAAAAGTAAAATGTCATGTTTAAAAATATATTACCATTTAAATATTCTCTTACACCTTTTCCATCAAAACGAAGATTTTCGCAAGTATATAAAGATACTTCATTTGTTATTTCATTCGATTCACTTGAAAGTTCGAAAAAAAGTATAAAGAAGAAAAGAAAAATATTCATTTGTTTAGAGTTATAAATTATAAAAGATAACGCTATTTTATAACTTTTAAAATTAGAATAATTATTGTTAGAAAAAGCAAATAAATAGTGCGATATTAAAATTTTGTTATTGCTATCTTGAATGTGTTAAGCTTTGAAAAATGATACAGATTTGTTGTAAAGAAAAAATAGATGTTATAAAAAATAAGACTATCCTATGCAAATAATTTTCAAAATAAGGAAAATGATATTTTTATGTCTTTATTACATATTAAATGTATTCAAGAATTATGTAAAGCAAGGTTAAATTTTTTGTGTATATTAAAACTAAAATTAAATACTTTTTTGATAATTAAATACATAGAAAAATTTAATGTAATTTTTGTATATTTTTTAAATTCTATTGTATAATATTATGTTTTGACGACAATTGTCAAATGTTTCCTGTGTTTAAAAAGCTATAAATACATTATTTTTGCATGTCTAATTAGGAAACATTTCTGTAAAATAAATTTTCGTCATTTCAGTTTTTCTGGATACATTTTGTATGTAAATAGGGCTTACAAACGATGTGTAAATATTTATATGTTACTGCTTGCTTATACATAATTTGCATAAAAGTGCTCTCGTCATCAAATTTTTTTTGTACACATTTTAAACAAATTTTATCACAATTATTCAAAAAAAATCATAATTTATTTTTTTTGACTATTCGCCCTTTGCTTTAATAACTAAATTAAAATTTTTATGTATGTTTTAATACCTTGAAAGTAATCTAACATTTTTATAAAAATTTATATTGCAACCTAGAATAAAATAAAATGCGATTTGAAATTACACGAATTTTCTCGCTTCTTACTTGTATATTTATAACATTTTATTTATTATTTTCAAGTTTCCAAAAAGTTCATTTAACGTCGGAATTTAATCAAAGTTCTTTTAAAAAACGAGTGTTGATATATACAGATTTTTGGGAATTTGAATACAATGAAAGTTGGGGTCAAACAGGAAGAGAAGATTGTGAATTTACAAAAGATAAATCATTATTTAATTCATCTCATGCTGTTATATTTCATTTTAATGACATAAAAGATATCCCCAAAAGAGCATTTCCACTACAAAAATTTGTATACTTTACCTTAGAAGCACCATTTTCAACACAATTACGTGATCCTCCAAAAAATTATTTTAATTGGATAATGTCTTACAACAATCAATCTGACGTTCTTTTTGAATATGGAAGTAAATGGGTACAAACTAATGACACAAAAAATAAAGAAAAATATGATCTAGAAAAAATATTATTATCTAAAAAAATAAGAGGTATTACAGGTCTAATGTCAAATTGTGATACAAATTCATGCCGAAAAATATTTGTTAGTAAATTATCAAAATACATCACTACTAATGTATATGGAAATTGTGGTACTCAACTTGGACGTAAAACACCAGTTTATGTGCATGATTATAATTTTGAAATAACGTTATTTGAAAAGTATTATTTTTATTTTGCTATTGAAAATGCTATATGTGAAAATTATATCACAGAAAAATATTGGAACAGATATACATTTGATTCGGTACCAATTGTTATGAAACGACACATTTACACAGATGTTGGTATTCCTAATTCTTCATTTATAGCGATTGATGATTTTAAATCAGCAAAAGATATGGGTAACTATTTGAATTATTTAATGGATAATCCGAAAGAATACTTGAAATATTTTGAACATAGAAATCAAAACATAAAAGTAATTGAACCTGAAAAGTATAGTCAGATCAATGGAATTGGAGGATTATGTTCAAAATTAAGAACTGACCAAAATGATACGAAAATAATAGAAGATGTAGCACCAATTTACAGTAAAATTAACAAATGTATTAGTAAAGATGAGATGATAAACTATGCTAATAGTTGGTAACAATTATTTTATACTTATAATATTTTTTATTGCCTACATCAAAATATAAAGATCGTCACTTTAAAATATCTTATTGAAGAAATAAATCATTGGTATTTATTTATTTATATAATATGAAACTTAAAAAATGTATAAAATTATAAAATGTTTGGATGAATTTTTTTAAGTTTAATTTTTGTTGTGTTTTAAAAAGAATATTATTAAATATTCATCTTTGTAACATTCTTATACAAAAAATATTAATAATAAGAAAAACTTAATCAACATAAGACTTTATAAGTTTATTATCATTTTAATTTATACCCGACCTGATGAAATTTTTTTTGGAAAATTCTTCTAGAGCCTGGTGTGTCCCTACCACCTAAGAATTTGGTGATTCTTCAGTGCTAAGTTGGATATTTTTTTACAGAAACTGTTTCATCAAATATATTTAAAAAGGCATTGCTATAATCATATCTACAACAACATTCTGTATTTGGAATAAAATGAAAATTTTTGCAGGTTACATATTCAATCTAGACATTAATTGTTGACATCTATATTGAGGAAACATACTTTTTAAGTTCTTTTTCGGTTTCCTTTAATTGCAATAAAATTAACATCATTAAAAGATTAATTTTATATTTTTGGATCTTGAAGTTTTACTCCATAAAGTTGTTCTGGTAACACAGAATCTATATTTGTCAAGATAGTTATATCTGTAATTGCAAGGAACATCAAACAAATGATTGTAAACAAAATGAAAATGTAAATTCTTATTATTAATTAAAGTTAAACGTTAAGTGAAACATTCTATTTCAATTTAAATTTTAATATAAAAGGAAGTAAAAATTGATATTATTATAGCCATTTAAACAAGCACTTTCAATAAATGATATTTATCGAAAAATATGAATCTAAACATATATATATATATATGTTTACGAAACAATTTTTTATAATCTAAATATTTATTAATAGAAATAATTTCTTCTTTTTTAATTTTAAATGCATAACAAAAAATAACCATTATTAAAAAAAAGTTGTCATAGTATAATTTCAATAATAGTACTAGGAAACATATTTTTTCAAAAAAAAAATATATTTTTGATGATTTCATTATACTTATTAAAATACTCAGCGTCACAAAAGCAAAAATTATGATCATATTTGTAGGTTCATCGAATGAACAGGAAAATCTTTTATACTACGACTAATTATTAATATTTATATTTTAATATATAAAAAATTACTTACTGAACAGATTTTTGAACATTCACCGACAACTCAAATATTTTTTTTATCTAAAAAATAGATTGTCAATCAAAATAGATCTAATGATAACATGTCATTAACAGTTCGAGACATACAAAATTTTTTGTTCCATTTCAAATTTTAGGAGTCACGTGCGCAAAAGCAATATCTTTTTGCGAAAATGTCATTATAAAGAACAAGAATGTATTTAGGAGCAAGAGAAATATTAACTTTATTGGAGTTATAAAACATTTTTTAAAATGATATATTTTTTACGAAATAAATTGAATGGAAATAAAGTAGTTAAAATTTTACAGAATATAATAAAAAATATGATTAAAAACATTTATTTGATAAACAAAAATATGGAAAAATTTTTCTTCATGGTGTGTTACGGTTTCCATGAAGCATCTGTCGAATTATTAAAGATAAGACTAAATTTGTTGCAAAAATGTGATTTACAGCAACAATATTCTTTCAGATTTGATAAATCTTTTACTTCACAACTTGGTTTTGGATCCTAAAGCGTTAAATTATATAATTAAATATAAAATGAGAGACGTACGTTACAAATTATTGAATGACCTCCAGAGACATAAAAAGTGTTATTATTCCTAACTGTAAAAAAGTTAATTATTTACATATTTAATGATAAAAAAACTATACAATTTATGTTAGACACGATCTGACAAAAATAATGATCTCCATATTTTGTTCTTCGATAATTGTGTCCTTGGCCTTCTACTAGTTTAAAATGGAACTGTAAAGAAACTTGTATTAATTAATAAATTTATAACTCACATCATGACATTGTAAGCTATGTGGTTGAGGAATATTGGCGCCTGATATTTGTGGAATGTTAACACTTGATGGTCTAGAAATCCCAACAAGTGATGGTTTTGGAGCCCTAACACCTGATGGTCTTGGAGCCCTAACACCTGATGGTCTTGGAGCCCTAACACCTAATGGTCTTGGAGCCCTAACACCTAATGGTCTAGAAATCCTAACACCTGATGGTCCTGGAATGTTAACACCTGATGGTCCTGGAATGTTAACACCTGATGGTCCTGGAATGTTAACACCTGATGGTCCTGGAATGTAAACACCTGATGGTCCTGGAATGTTAGCACTTGGAGGTCTTGGAATGTTAACACCTGATGGTCCTGGAATGTAAACACCTGACGGTCCTGGAATGTTAGCACTTGGAGGTCTTGGAATGTTAACATTTGAAGGTCCTATAGATAAATTCGTTGCATCTTTTGATATTCTTGTAAATTCATTACAAAGATTTGATTGGCAGCAACAATTTGTACCAGGGATTGGGTTTAAAAAACTACAAGAACGGCGTGGTCTCTAAATAATAGTTTTATTTTTTTACAATATAAACAAACAAAAGTGATTTTACATTACACGAAGACACAACTCCTCCTAACACATAGTAACCGTATCCTGTAGAAAAATGATTAAAATAATTTATGGAGAGAAAACTTTACCAAAAGATACAACTGAATTGGCACAGTATTTATTATCATCAATGACATCTGATATATAGTTAAAAGAAGCCTTTACTGGATGATTCCATAAAAACTAAAATGATATTAATTGATAAAAATACATTAATTTACACTATGACATTTTAATCCAGATGAGTTTCGTGTTAAAAATATGAGTACAAAGAAAAAAATATTAAATGATAAATACTTGTCAGTAGACATTTTTAAGAATGATTTATTTTCAAATAATATATTTATTTATATCAAATATATTAGATGTAAATGAAGAAAAATAAATTTTATAGAAGATTATAAAAACATAATTTAAAACCTTTTTTATGGTCAACAAGAATATAAAAGTTTTAATAAAAAGAAGAAAACAATTCTTCATGACGTGTTTTAAATTTTATTAAATATTAGATTTTGCCCTATTAAAAATATAATGAAACTTGTTGCAAAAATTTGACTTGCAGCAACAATAATGATTTGAAAATGGAGGATGTTCTAATTCACAACTTGAAGATACATTCTAAATTTAATTTTAATAATAAAATAAACAATAAACTCACATTGCAAGTTTTTGAAAAACCTCCTTGCACAGAAATGAAGGCATTGTTAGCTGAAAATAAGTTAATTATTTACCTATTTTTTAAAAGAAAAACTATACAATATGAATTAGATGTGATAAAACAAAACCATTGAGATCCTTGTCTTATACTTTTATAGTTGTAGTTAAGTTTGGTTTCGTGGTTCCAAACAAACTAAAAAGAGGCCAGTGTTAATTGTTAAGGTATAATCTTACTTCATGACATTGTAAACTTGATAGTCTTGAAACTTCAGAAATTGATGGTCTTCGAATATTAGATCCGGACAGTCTTGGAATGTTAGCATTTAATGGTCTTCGAATATTAGATCCTGACATTCTTGGAATGTTTGCATTTGATGGTCTTCGAATATTAGATCCTAACTGTCTTGGAATGTTAGCATTGGAAGGTCTTAGAATGTTAACATTTAAAAGTTTTATAGATAAATTCATTGCATCCTTTGATATTCTAGTAAATTCATTACAAAGATTTGATTGGCAGCAACAATTTGTACCAGGAGGAGGGTAGAAAAAGCTGCAAGAGTGGCGAGGTCCCTAAATAATAGTTTTATTTTTTTTATGATATAAACAAATAAAAGTGTTCCTACATTACACGTAGATACAACTCCTTCTTCCACATAGTTTCCATATTCTATAAAAAAATGATTAAAATTATCTATGGAGAAGAAACTTTACCAAATGGTACAACTGAATTGGCACAGTATTTATTATCACCAATGACATCTGATATATAGTTAAAAGAAGCCTTTACTGGATGATTCCATAAAAACTAAAATGATATTAATTGATAAAAATACATTAATTTACATGATGACATTTTAATCCAGATGAGTTTTGTGTTAAAAATATGAGTACAAAGAAAAAAATATTAAATGATAAATACTTATCAGAAGACATTTTAAAGAATGACTTATTTTTAAAAATCGTATTTATTTATATCAAATGTATTAAATGTAAATGAAGAAATATAAATTTTGTAGAAGATTATAAATATATAATTTAAAACATTTTTTATGATCAATAAGAATATAAAAATTTTAATAAAAAGACTAAAACAATTCTCCATGACGTGTTTTAAATTTTATTAAATATTATGTTTTGCTCTATTAAAAATATAATGAAACTTGTTGCAAAAATTTGACTTGCAGCAACAATAATGATTTGAAAATGGAGGATGTTCTAATTAACGTCTTGTAGTTACATTCTAAATATTTTTATTAAGTAACATCATTGATAAATGATATCTTTATAAAAATTACTTTTTAATATAATTTTTTTTTAATGTGAAGAAAACAAATTTTATTAAGGGTAATAAAAAAATATTCATTTAATAAAATGAAAAAATCATGAATAATCAAGCAAAGTTATTTCCATGCTACTGTTGCTTGTTCAATTATTCTTAAATAAAGATTACAAAAATCGGATTTGCAGCAGCAATCGTAGTTTGGTGGAGGTGAAAATATTTTGCAGGAAGAAGATGGATTCTAAATTTGTGTAACTATTATTAACATCAGTTCACAAAAACTTACAGAACACTTTTTAGTTATTCCTCCTGTTATAATTAACTTTCCATTTACCAAAAATCAGAGATTACATTATTAATGTGGACAACTTACCTAAACGTTTAGTTTTAAAGTAACAAAAAAAATCATTGTTTACGATCTGAACTAAATTATTTTTACTGATATATGGTAATATACCTTCAGTAAACTAAAAAGAATGGGATTTATGATTATGTTATGAGATAATAGGATCTTACAGAATGACACTTTAATTCTATTGATCGATCAATAAAAAAAGCAGCAAAAACAAAGAAGACAATAGGCGTTTTTATAAGCATGATAGAAAACAAAGTTTTGAAATTGATTTATTTTATAAATATTTCAATTTTTTTATATATGAATAATAAACTTTAAAAAGTATAATAATACAAAGATATTTAAAAATTTATATTCAATATACTATATTTGCTTGATTAATAATTGGTTCATAAACATTACAATAATCTGCTTGACAGCAACAGTAAGTATCTGGAAGGATGACAGAGTATCTACAACTTGGTTGTGGATCCTAAACATCGATATACTAAATATAATACTAATATTAAAAACATACCCAACATCCGTTTGTAAATCCCCCAAAAATGTTTAATATTCCATAATCTACAAGAATTCAATTTATTACATCATTATAAAGAACATACTTATGGAAACAGATTCAATATAACAATAGTCAGTATCTATTTGAGTCTTATCAATAACATTGTATGGATAGGAATATGGATCACCGTGATTAAACTGAGATAGGTAGATGTTAATAGAAATTAACTTATGCTAACCTTATGACATATTAATCCATTCGTATGTATAATAAGGAATGTGATAAGAATAAATAAATTTATACAAATTTTTAATAACATTACAAAAATTGAAATAATAAATAGTTTATATCATGTCTCAGTAATTGAAAACCTACATTTTATATAATTATAGCAAATATACAAATATGAATATTTCTTAATATTCATATATTTTGTTCAGATATTCCAATCAAAGTAAAGATTAAATGTTATCTCTTTATAAATATTTTAATTTTCTTATAACAACATTTAAACATTTTAAAAATAATGAATAAAAAATCAAATATAAATTTTATTGTTTCCAATCTATAGTTGCTTCTTCAATCATTCTTTCATATATATTATAGCAATCTGAAGCACATCAACAGTAAAAATCTGTCAGAGGATTATACTATTTGCACCATAAATTTGGGTTCCAAAAATATATAGTTTTATAAAACATATACAAAAGTAAACATACTGGACTAAAATTCGTAAACCCTCCTGTAAAGTTTATTTTTTTACCTAACACGAAATATTAAATTATGCATGTTCATGTATAAAATTTTACCTAAGACTAAAGGTTCCATAAAACAAAAGATAGGATTTAAATAACCTTTATCCATACAATCTAATATAATGCCAATTCAATTTGGTGACTAAACTAAAGAGTACACACAGACTAAAGAGTGTTACATTTTTTTTAACAATTTTTTTGTTTTCGTGTAACGCTTTTCCATGTGTATGTAGTAATTATATTAGATATATATTTATGCTGATCTTATCACTTGACATTCTCTTTCATCTAATTACCAAATCAGAAGTTTTGATAAGAGTAAATAAAATAAAAACGATTTTTTATAATAATTTTAAAAAATAAATTGGTGTTTAAGTAACAAACTTAGATATCATATAATCAATTGTTATCTAAAATATATTTTATATTAAAAAAATTAACAAACATAAAATATTAAACTACTAGGCATCCTGTTCAAAATCACATTTTTTAACATCTTGAGTAGTATTCTGATGAGTCTAAAATAAAAAATTAATAAATTATTACTAAATTTTAATAACTTACACAGTCATATTCTAATCCATATGTTTGTTTACTTAAATAGGAAGTGATAAACATGAATACTATAAAAATTTTTAATAAAAATCATTATAGAATTGTTTCTTAAATCGAATATTTTTTTGAGACTCTTCTTTACATAGTCTATATTTCGTACACTAATAATTATGTAGATAAATATTGTTTAAGACGTTTAATAACATAAATACAAAAAACATATAAAATGCTTCATAATTGGTAGCAAAGGATAATAACAATAACATTTAAAAAATATACAAAAACTACATTAAAATTTTTTTATGGTTAATGTACAAAAAATAAATTTATCCTTTTTATTATAGAAGTGAAATAAATGATTAATATATTCTAAAATGACGGTATAAAAATAGAGCTTTATTTTTAAAAAATGATTAAAAATTTAAAACAATGTTATAATAACATTTCTTGAAATTATAGATTATTTTAAAATTTGTGCTTTAACATAACTTTATTTAGTAGGTGTGTTACATTTACTTTTTTTACAGTAACATCTCCAACCAGGGTTGTGTCTACTATACTTACAACCGTCTTTATTGAGCTAAACAACAATTTCAATATTTTAGCTTAGTAAACATACTTTATTTTTGTCCAAAAGTTTAGTACATCCAGCATTGATGGATCTTCTATAAGGTCCTTTAATAACATAATATTAAAAATATACCTTATATTTAAAAATACCTTGCATAAAGTGCTCTACATAACATACATCCGTCCCTTTAGGACATTCTCTAACACCTCTTGCTTCCCCTTGTTTTACCTGATTAAATTATTAATAAATTGCAATCGTATCATGTTAACTTACATGATCACATTTTAATTTAAACCATCCAAACATTCCGAGCACGTTATAGTTTAAAATACAAATGATAAAAAATAGTGGAAGGAAAAATTTATTAATAAACATTTTTAAAATAAATTTTTAAATTAAATTATTCCTCAAAATTACTCTTTATATATCTTATTTTGTAAAGTTCAAATATAACAATAACATTTAAGTAGAATCTAAACATGTTTTCTTGATTTTAAAAATAGAAACAATGAGTAATATATTTCAAAATATTACCAAGTGCACGTTTAATATTTTTATCATAAAATTTATCATTTGATAAAAATTTATTTTAGGAAATGATTTAATGTATCAAATCAAGTAATAGGCAATTTGTTTATGAAAATGAAAACTTAAATATGGCTGTAGAAGAGAAATAATCAAAGAATATTACATCATAATGATGATATATTCGATATAATTTTTTAAGATGAGTAATGTTTAATTAGGAACTAAAAACACACTATGAAATAATGCTTTATTTAAAAAAAATGTTGGAAAAATTAAAATAAAATTAAAAAATCATAAAGTTTTTTTCAGAATTATAAATAATTTCCGTCTTGTATATAAATTGATGAGTAGGGTTCATTACATCTATTTGTATTGCAATAACACCACCAAGTGCCATATATTTTTTTATATCTGCAGTCACCACGTTGGATCTAAACAATAGTTTTAATATTTTCAAGTAAATTAACATACTTTATTTATGTCACGAATCCTTGTACATCCTGCATCTACGGCATAACTATCATTTCCTTAAATCGAAAGTTACAAACAAATTTATTCAACATAAAAATACCTTGTTTTAAATGATGAACAAAACAAGCATTTTGATAATATGTGCATATCTCTGTCCCTTTAGTTGCATTTTGATCAACCTAAGAAAACAATTAAGGAAATTATAGTAAAACTTCCCAACTTACTCTATCACATTCTAACAATCTAACTGATCCATATTGTCCAAGAACGTTATAGTTTAAAGCAGAATAAATAAGGAATAATAAAAAAAGTAATTTTTCAATAGTCATTTTTCGAATGCTTTTTTAAATTGAATTTTTCTTTCAAATTTTTTATTTATATCCAATCTTATAAAGTTCAAGAAAGAGAAATGACATTTAGTTTAAAGAAAAATATATTTTTCTCATTTTAAAAATTAAAACAATGACTAATATATATTAAAATAATATAAAAAACATTCTTTGTAAAATTAAAATCAAGATATGTTTATGAGTATGGTGTATCAATAATAACATGTCTAAGTAATATTCTAACACACTTTTCGTACTTTTGTATACAAATCCAGGTTCCCTATACTTTATAAGAAGCGATGATAAAGAGAATATTTGTAAACCATTTTTCCATATTCAAAATTCAAGAGCATTGATTGTAAGAAGATATATAAAAATTATGAGAATCGTTATATGTATATGCAAAAAAGTAGAAGATATATATAACATAATGATACTTTGGTATTATTTTGTTTAAAATAAAGACACACTATGAAATAATGCTTTATTTAAAATAAATGATTTCAAGTTTAGAAATTTAATTGCAATAACGTTTTTTAAATTACAAATTATCTTTCCTTTTCATTCTTCCTTATTTATAATAGCTGTTACATCTACTAGTTGTACAGTAACATTCCCAAACGCCACGAAGACCTCTAAAACCATTATACATGCAGCCATTAGGATTAATCTAAAAATAATCTTTATATTTGCAACTTAATAAACATACTCTTTTCGAACCATCAAGAAAAGCACATCCTGCCTCGATAACCTGTTGTTGGGAACGTCCTTCAAAAAAGGTTATTAAAAGTATGTTTAACATAAAAAATACCATTTCTATAATGCTTTACGAAACAGCCATTATGATAAGGCTTGCATATTTCTGTTTCTCTCTTATTGTTTCGGAATGGCTAAACAAATGGATAATTAGTTCTCCATGAGATATGTTAACCTACCTTTTCACATTCTAGAAATCCATTTTGTTGTCCAAATATACCGTAGTTTGAAATGAAAATAATGAAAAGGAAAACATAAAATAATTTTGAAAGAATCATTATAAGAATTAATTCTTGAGTTGAATTATTCTTCTAAATCTTTCTTTATATATCCCATCTTGTAAAGTTCAAGGAATGAAAATGATATTTAATAAAAGTAAAAATATATTTTTGTGATTCTAAAAATAGAAGCAATTATTAATAAATTTCGAAATAGTATCAATGGTATTTATTATTGTTAAATGATAAAAATAACCTATTACATTAAATAAGATTAAAAAAATTGTATTTCTATCTATAAAAATAAAAATACATCTATGAGTAGGATGCTTAATAATCAATAAAAGCATACATATGTTATTATTTAATCTTTCCCTTATAATTTTATATATTAATTATATTTTTGAAATTATAAATTATTTTAGATTTTGTATTTCTTCTTTATTTTTGGCTATGTATAACTATTACATTTGTCAGTATTGCAATAGTATGTAAATCTGCATTGGAATAAGATATATGAACAACTTTCATAAAAAGTTCTAAAAATAACACTTTATATTTTATAATTAATAAATATTTTATCTCGAAATTATTAGTAGAAGTACATTGTTTCCTTAAATTACATTTTGTTAAAAATATTAAAAGTATAAAATTAACATTATCAGTATTAATGAGACGAATAAAGTTTTGTTTTCTGTGCAAGTCTGAGAAGTTGGACTTGTAGTTGTATTATATTGTTATCAGATGTTACTCTCTATGCTTTGTTATAATAGATTAAATGTAAAAATGTTAAAAAATTTTAACTTACAATATCACATTTTAATCCAAGTACACTACTTATTGTAATAGAAAAGGTGATAAAAAATATGAAGAAAAATCTACTAATTATTATTTGTTAAAGTGTTTTTTTGTATTAAACTTTTCCTTCAAAAATTGAATTTTTTAAATGTCAAAAATAAACTTTTTAATCGTACAATAGATTATTGATATGTATCAATGCCAATACCTTGTACAATTGGAAAAAGACTTGAAATAAAGTATAAGAAAGATAAGAAGTTGTTGGATTAATTTTTTGTGTATAATACAGAAACAAAACAATTACAACAGAAAAAGTAGATGCTTTGATAATTTATTCAGAATTAGAAGGCAATAATTAGTATAAAAATTCTTACTAAAAGTACAAATTTATATACACAAATATATATATATTTTACTTTTTTTGATTTTTCTTTGTGTTCTGCAAAAGTTTCGAGTACTTAAAAATATAAGATATCATTTTAAGTTTAAGGCCAAGTTTAGAAAATATTATTAAAAATAGAAAGTACAATTTAAAATAATATATTGATAAAATAACAATATATCAATAAAATTAAAGTTGTATTATTACAACTGTTAAAAGTAAATAATATCATGACCTTCAAAGCTCCAAAGAACAGATTATTTCTAATTTTTAAGCTTTGACTAACAAAGTAATTTTTGGCTATTAGTTTAAATACACAAAATACATGAATAAAAGTGTCCTGCTAGTTAAAAGATGCTAAAAAAATTTCATGGCTATTAGTTTAAATACACAAAATACATGAATAAAAGTGTCCTGCTAGTTAAAAGATGCTAAAAAAATTTCATTTTTTTTTGTTGAAAATATAATTTGTTTTTTGATCAATTATTGAAAAGCAATAAATGAAGGTTCAAAATTCATCTTTGATTTTGTATTTTGTAATAAGTGTAAGTTATCAAAGGTTCTTAATTTAATTTCTTAGACCATATATGGATATAAAGACAGGAATAGAATTAGCAAAAGGAGTATTATGAGAGATAGTTGGGATCCATGGACATTCCCAATCAAATATTTTGTTGAAGAGAAAGTTGATAAAAATAAAGTTGAGGAAGCACTAGATATGATAAGAAATGAAACATGTATAACTTTTCAAAAATCTGAAGTAGCATTAGGTAATGAAAGAGGTCTAGTATTTAAATGGTCAAGGAATTCATGTCATTCAAATGTTGGTTCTGAAGGATCAAATAAATCAAATAGTATATACCTAACAAAAGAATGTCAAAATGTTGTTGGGTTAATTGTTCACGAAATATGTCATTCATTAGGCCTTATTCATGAACAGTCACGTAGTGATAGAGATAGATATGTATATTTTTACAATAAAAATATTCAAGAAAGTAACAAAGATAATTTCAAAATGATAAATTTCACTGAGTATCATACATACAATACAAGTTACGATTATGGTTCTATAATGCAATATAATGTTTTTGATTTTGCTAAGGATAAAAACTATCCTACAGTTATACCAAAAATACATATTGAGTATGCATATATGATGGGACAACACTCTTATTTATCTTTTAATGATATTAAAAAATTAAATTTNTGTCATTGTAATAATTGTAGTTGGATAGATCATAAAACAGGGAAAAAGAATACGAATTATAAAGGTATTAAATGTAAGAATAGTGGGTATCCTGATTACAAAAATTGTAGTAGATGTATTTGTCCTTCAGGTTTTGTTGGAGATGATTGTGGAAATGTTAAAAGGAATACAATGGATTGTGGAGAAAGTATAGTAAATGTTACTGATCAAAAACTTATTGAAGTAAAAGGAAAAAAAAACTGCATATTTTATATAAAAAATGTTAAAAATAAACCTTTCAATCTTACAATAGATCATTGCTATGTATCAGCGCCAATACCTTGCACGATAGGAAATGGACTTGAAATTAAGTATAGGAGAGATAAAGGAGCAGTTGGCTTACTTTTTTGTGTAAGTTATAGAAACAAAACAATTACAACAGAAAAAAGAGATGCTTTGATAATTTATTCAGGATTAAAAGATAATAATAGTATAAAAATTCTTGCTAAAACTATAAATTAAGATGCATAAATAAATATTTATTACTTTTTTGTTGCTTTCTTCTATATGTAATGTAAAAGTTTTTTATTTTTAAAAATTTAAGACATTACCATGTGCTTGAGATCAATATTATAAGATGAATAAAAAAAGATTTAGAAATTATATTAAACATATTGTTTTTATTTTAGCCACTAGGGATATATATATATAATTTTTGATTTTTAATGTAAATAAACTATTCAATTATCTAATAATATCCATATAATATTTGTTTAAAAAGCTTTAAATATTCTTAAAATTATGTTGAAACGTTATATTTGATGTGCCTAATTTTAATTTTAACTGAGCAATAAATGAAGCTTAAAAATTCATTTTTTATTTTATCTTTTTTGATTATTGTAAGATAATCATTATTTTTAACTAAAATTGTTTTTAGAGTTCATTTGAAAAAGAATACCAAATTCAAAATAAAATTAGAAAAAGAAGCATTTTTAGAGATAAGTTTAATCCATGGACATTTCCTATAAAATATCATATTGAAAACCACGTTGATTCAAAGAATGTGGAAAAAGCTTTAGAAATAATAAGTAAAGAAACATGTATAACTTTTAATAAATCTTTAACACCAATTTCAAATGAAAGAGGTATACAATTTAAATGGTCAAAAAATTCATGTTCTTCAGATGTTGGTTCGGTATATATCAACAAGCCTAATACTATTCTTCTTGCTGATGGATGTCAAAAAGAAGTTGGATTAATTATTCATGAAATATGTCATTCTTTAGGTCTTATTCATGAGCAATCACGTTCCGATAGAGATAATTATATATCTATACAGTGGGATAAAATCAAATCAGAAGCCAAGAACAGTTACAATCTAACAAATCATTCAGCATATCTTACCTACCTAACAAGTTATGATTATGGATCCATAATGCATTATCATCCTACTGATTTTTCAATGGATAAATCATCACGAACAATGATACCAAAAAAGTACGAGGAATATTTAGATATGATGGGCCAATATTCTTACTTGAGTTTCAATGATATAAAGAAATTAAATTTGTGTCATTGTAATAAATGTAAATGGGTAAAAATAAATTCAGGAAGGAAAAATAAAACTTATAAAGGTATTAATTGTAGTCGTAATGGATATCCAGATTTTAGAAATTGTAGTAGGTGTATTTGCCCTTCTGGTTTTGTTGGAAGAGATTGTAATGCTGTGAATTCTAATCCTAGTGGTTGTAATAGTTCCATGATAATTGTTGCTAATAGAACACTTATTAAAGGAAGTGGAATAAAAAGATGCATTAATTATGTTGTAACATTTGAAAATAAACGTCTCAATATCACAATAGAAAGTCTTCATGCATCAAAAGCTAAAATATGTTTACAAGGAATAAGTGTTGAAGTCAAATATCGAAAAGATAAAGGGGCTACAGGGTTACTATTTTGTGGGGAACATAAAAATAAAACAATAATAACAGAAACTCATGACGCTTTAATATTTTATTATGGAAGAGAAGAAAAAAATTTTATGAATATTATTGTGAATATGATTGACAAAAACTAAAATAAATAATTTCATTATTCTTTTAAACTAAAAAAATAAAATCAATGTAATTTTGATAAATTATTATAAAGTCTATACATTAATTTATGAAGAAACATTTATTAAAAAAGTTAACAAGAAAATTTTTAGCATTTAGAAGTGTAAACATTATTTTTAGTTAAAAATAAAGTTTAAAAAGTAACAACAAAAATGAGTACAAAATACAAATTAAGAAAAATGATGTATTTTCGATGGAGAGGTCTTATGTAAATAAAAATTTATAATACTACAAATAATAATAGTGACAAATATTATCATTTGCAGAGTTCCCAGGGACAGGGCTATTCCTATTTTTGACCTTTAATCAATAAAATAATTTTTAATCACTAGTTTAAATGCACTGTTGTAGAATGACTTTTAATAAAAAAAATTTAAAATATTTATTTGTTAATTTGAAATAAATTTAGTCATTTTAATTAACCTTTGCTAAAGCATTAAATGAAGCTTAAAAATTCATTTTTAATTTTTTACTTTGTAGTTAGTGTAAGTTAATAAATGTTTCTAATTAGATTTCTTAGAGTATATTTGGAGGTGAAATTAATAAAAGAAGTATTATAAGAGATAGTTGGGATCCATGGACATTTCCAATCAAATATTTCGTTGAATATTACGTTGATCAATTAAATGTAGAAAAAGCTTTAGATATGATAAGGAAAACAACGTGTATAACATTTCAAAAATCAAATAAAGCTTTATATAATGAAAGGGGGTTGATATTTAAATGGTCAAGAGACTCATGTCACTCAAATGTTGGTTCTGAAGGATCAAATAAACCCAACAGTATATATTTAACCTACGGATGTCAAAATGTCGTTGGACTAATTGTTCATGAAATATGCCATTCCTTGGGACTCATTCATGAACATACACGACCTGATAGAGATTTGTATGTATATATCAACGATAAAAATATTAAAGTTAATGATAAAAATAATTTCAATATAATAAATTTTGAAGGATATCATACATACAACACAAGTTACGATTATGGTTCAATAATGCATTACAATGGTTTCGATTTTGCTACCGACAATACATTTCCTACAATCATACCAAAACTACATATTGAATATATAAATATGATAGGACAACACTCTTATTTATCTTTTAATGATATTAAAAAATTAAATTTGTGTCATTGTAATAATTGTAGTTGGATAGATCATNGGGTATCCTGATTACAAAAATTGTAGTAGATGTATATGTCCTACTGGATTTGTTGGTAAGGACTGTAAAGATGTACAGCCTAATCAAGATAGTTGTGGGCCAAATAAAATAGATGTTGATAATGAAAAAGAATTTGTAATAGAAGGAAAAATGAATTGCACTTTTTACATAAAGAATGTCAAAAATGGACGGTTAAATATATCAGTTGATAGTCTTTATGTACCTGCGTCTATACCATGCATGCAAGGATATGGTCTAGAAGTAAAATATCGTAAGGATAAGGGTGCTGTAGGGTTACTTCTTTGTCATACTTATATTTTTAAATCTATTACTACAGAAGGCAGGGATGCTTTAATAATTTACAATGGATTAATAAGAGAACATCATTTAAAACTTTATGTCAAAAGTACAAATTTAAAAACATAAATAAAGTTTTTTATTTTAGAATCAAGTTTAAAGTTTAATGAAAGTAATGATAAAGCACAATTTTTAAAAATTTAATAATCACATTATATATATTTACAATAAAGTATATCATAATATAAAATTATCTAGTATATGTTGACTTTATTTTTACCTTTAAAAATAATATTAATTTTTGATCATCGATAAAAAAATACAGTTTTATGAGAATCCCCACGTAATGTTAGTTTTAAAAAAGTTATATATATTTTTGCTAAATTCATACTTTGTCATATTATTGTATTTTTTTACTTTGTATATTTATACTCAAGTGATAAATGAAGCTTAAAAATTCATTTTACATTTTATATTTTATGATTATTGTAAGATAATTATTATCTTTAATCAGATTTATTTTTTAGAGTTCATTTGGAGATGAAAAGAAAAAGAGTGTAGAAAAAAGGACTATTTTTAGAGATTCATTTACTCCATGGACATTTCCAATTAAGTATTACATTGAATCATCTGTTAATAAAGAAAATGTAAAGCTCGCTTTAAGTATTATAGAAAATGGGACATGTATCACATTTCAAGAATCTTCAACAACATTAACAAAAGAAAGAGGTATTGTATTTAAATGGTCACAAGATACCTGCGCTTCAAATTTTGGTTCTCTAAAAATTAATGAGCCAAATTTTATTTATCTTGCTTATGGGTGTCAGAAAAAAATTGGATTAATAATTCATGAAATAGGTCATTCTTTAGGTCTTCTCCATGAGCAACAACGTCCCGATAGAGATGATTATATATCTGTGGACTTTAATAATATTAAACAAGAAGCTAAAATTGGTTATGAATTGAGAAATATATCTGTATATCTTACATACTTAACAGAATATGATTATGGATCTGTGATGCATTATAAGCCTTTTGATTTTTCTATAAATAGTACATCACCAATAATAACACCAAAGAATTACACTGAATATTCTAATATGATGGGACAACATTATACTTTGAGTTTCAACGATAAAAAAAAATTAAATTTATGTCATTGCAATAAATGTAATTGGGTTGATATAGATACAGGACTAAAAAATAAAACTTATAAAGGTATTAAATGTGTTCGTGATGGATATCCAGATTTTAGAAATTGTAGTAGGTGTATTTGTCCTTATGGTTTTATTGGAAATGATTGTAACGCTGTAAAGTCTAATCCTAGTGGTTGTAATAGTTCTATGATAATTGTTGCTAATGAAACATTCATTCATGATAGTGGTGTAAAAAGATGTGTTCATTATATTCAAACGTTTGAAGATAAACTTCTTAAAATTACAATAGAAGGTTCTAAAGCATTAGTCGTGACACCATGTTTACAAGGATTTGGACACGAAGTTAAATATCGTAAAGATTGGGGAGCTGTAGGTCTTCTGTTTTGTGGTGAGTATAAGAATAAAACAACAATTGTTTCGGAGAAAAATGATGCTTTAATACTTTATAATGGATTAGGTAATGATCACTTTATAAATATTAGTGTTGATACAATTGATAAGAAAGTTGAAAAGACAACTGTACGTCGTAGAAAGAAGAAAAGTAAAAAAAGTACAACAAATAAAATAAAAAATTGAGTATAACATTCAGAAAGTACATTGTACTCTCGTGTGACTATGATAACATCTCTGAAATAAGTTAGCTTCGAAAATATTATTGTATATGNAAATAAACTTTTTAAAATTACAATAGAAGGTTCTAAAGCATTAGTTGTGACACCATGTTTACAAGGATTTGGACACGAAGTTAAATATCGTAAAGATTGGGGAGCTGTAGGTCTTCTGTTTTGTGGTGAGTATAAGAATAAAACAACAATTATTTCGGAGAAGAGTGATGCTTTTATACTTTATAATGGATTAGGTCATGATCACTTTATAAATATTAGTGTTGATACAATTGATAAGAAAGTTGAAAATACAACTGTACGTCGTAGAAAGAAGAAAGGTAAAAAAAGTACACCAAATAAAATAAAAAATTGAGTACAACATTCAGAAAGTACATTGTACTCTCGTGTGACTATGATATCATCTCTGAAATAAGTTAGCTTCGAAAATATTATTGTATATGTAATAGAAATTTATAAAAAAAATATTATAATTAAATAAAAAATGTAAAATTGACATGTTAATTTATTAATAATACTTATTTAAAAATTTATAAAAATCAAGTAGAAACATCATTCATATATAAAAAAATGAAGACTGTCTGTTTATTCTTTATCTTATGTCTTGTGCTTTCACCAAACATATTTA
This sequence comes from Parastrongyloides trichosuri, assembly GCA_000941615.1. Lineage (NCBI taxonomy): Eukaryota > Metazoa > Nematoda > Chromadorea > Rhabditida > Strongyloididae > Parastrongyloides > Parastrongyloides trichosuri. The sequence goes on from LM523243.1 coordinate 50,554, forward strand.
TCGAAGGAATCCACTTATCCACTGATGTTAAATGGAATATTTGTGAAAAAAAGACTATATTGCATCAATAAAGAATTAGAACTCATGTTCATTTGTTAAAGTAGATGGTTGACAAGTATAAGGTATTTATAAATACTAAATATTTTCTATTTCATATATAAAAATATTTTTAATATTATAAATATTAATATCAAAAATGGTGATATAAATATTGATAAAAATGTAGAAATGTTTTATTTTAAAAACAAAAATGAAAGCTAACCGTTTATTTTTCTTATTTTCTTTACTAGTTTTATCATTTAAAGTAATCGAAGGAATTAAAATTACTCCAAATTTCTCTTCATGTTTTGATTATGAAAGAGAAGATTGTAAGACTAAATGTAATATTGCAGGTGAGAAGTATTTTAAATGTGAGAAATTACAATTTGGAAGAAAAGTATGTAAATGTGGACCGTTTGGTGAGAACATTTTAATTGATTTTTGATAATTTTTTTTCAAATCTTCAATGTTTTATTTTATAAAAAATTTCTTAACGTTTTATGTCAAAATTTGTTTTCTAAGTGTCACATTTTTTTGATATTTTTTAAACGTTATGAATAAACATTTTACCAATGTTTTGTATAGTTTTATATTAAAAAGATAGACTTATTTGTTGAAGGAAATGTAAAAATTAAATAAAATATCATTTATATTCATTCAAGTAAAATTATCACTACTTGCATTTATTTATTTTTATTATTATCCTATTGTTATTACTTTCACCAATAGGATTTTCCATTGGAATTTGATATTGTACCAAAAAATGCAATGGTAGTGGTGCTGAATATGAAAAATATAAGAAGGTACAGTCTCGGTGTGTTGATTATACATGTCCAATAGAATATATTAGATAGTCAATTTCAGTATGTTAATTTTTTTTTATGTTAATCTTATATATTTTATTATTTACATATAATTTGAATTAATCATAAATAAATTGATAAATATTTATACAAAAAAAGCTTATATAATGTTTCACGTTGCTAAAGGCAACCATCATTAAACATAAATAATGAAAACTATTTTTTTATTGTTAATTTTATCTTTCGTCTTTTCACTAATCGAATCATCAGAGGATGATGCAGTAGAAACAACGAAATGTAGTAAGCGTAAACAAGCATATTGTAAGGAGATGTGTAATAAAGAAAAATATATGGATTCAACTTGCTATAGAGAAAGTTTCTCTATTTATACTCACTCAACATGTGAATG